>ML804362.1:409339-421625 GCA_009831015.1 Picea engelmannii
TCTTGTACTTGAACATTTTAAGTGGGGTAAAAGGAGGTTTCCCCCTCGAAGAGGCTTATTATCTGAAATTATCTCAGTTTCAAGGCGTTGAGTACTTTTCCTGAGGTTTTTCCATGCTATATTGATGTTTGGTTCTTAACACTGGTTCTATCCGATATTAAAGTCAAGATTGATTTGACTTCCCCTCGACTAGTAAAGGTAAAAGATCCCTTTCGATACCCACGTTTATTGAAATTCCACTAGCCCCTGAAGTAAAGGTTTTAGCTCCCAAAAACTCTAAGGACTATATCCTTTACCCTGATTCAACTTCTATTGGTTCTCCTATTTATGTATCTTGTAAATCCGAAGAACCTAGTCCTCATTTCCCTTTTCCCCCTTTTTCATATTTTCTATCTCCTAATGGTCAGTTTCCAGAACCTCCTTCACTTCATCCTGAGGAATTAGAACGGTCCCTAGAGGTTTATGAAAACCCTCTCTTTAACTCTTGAAGTTCATCCCCTCGACATAAAATGGATACCTTTGGAGGAGGTGGAATCGAAGGTGGTGCCGGAGGAGCAGGTGGTGTTGGAGGAGCGAGTGGTCAAGGACCATCGCCTCTGCCCCCTAGAATTTTTTCTAAAGTGGTGGACAGATACACTCCTTTAGTCCTTCCCCCTGTCCTTCATGATTTACCAAAAAATTATATGAATAAATTACTGAAATTCACAAAAGAAGGAGATTTAACTGCCACTGAGCACATAAAATGTTTTGACCAATTCGTTGATATCCTTAGCATTGAGAATGAGGATTTTTATTCAAGGCTTTTGCTACAAACTTTTGAAAGTTAGGTAAGACTCTGGTTTCGAGGGCTTCAATTAGGTTATATAGCATCTTATGACACGCTAGAAAATGCCTTTTTTAAGGCAGTGGGGAGAGAAGAAAGATCACTTGTATTATCTGACAGAGTTTGGAGCTCTAAGGAACAAGACTTCCTAGTCAGTCCTAGAATTCACCCAGAGGTTTAATAAACTCTATCATAAAATCCCAGTAGAGGTCAAACCCTCTCAGCCCGCAACTAAGGTGACTTTCGCCGGGGTTTTCGAGCTCGACTTTACCTTACTTTTGAGGGAGAGGAGATCGGTTGATCTCACCAGAATGAAAGATGATCCCATCAAAATTGAATCGAACATGATGGCATCAAGTAAACTAAAGGAAAAGGTTGAAATGGGAACCAAAGAAACCAAACTCTTTAGAGAACAAGTTGGAACTTCCGGATCTGGGAAGTCCGCGGAGGAAAAAATGGATGACATGGCTAAAATAATTAAAGAATTATCAAACAAAATCTCCATAATGGAATTAGACCAGGATAAACCTGATCCTTTTGCTAGGAGAGATTTCAAAAGGAATCCCAGTCCCCCGGTCCAGCAGAGACCAGTAAAAATTGAAGATCAGAAAATCAAATCTCCTTTCAAAACAGAAAACTTTATGCAAAGTGATGATGTACAAGACTTTGAGGGGTTAGATGAAGATATTGACAACCTCAGTGATAATGATCAAGAACCTCACCTAACCAGACAAGATTAAGAAAGGTATTTAGATCAAGAAAAAAATTTTGGAAATGAGGTAAGTATAAATATTATGGGAGAATCTGATTATTAAGGAATCGCAGACTCTATAACGGTCAAACTTCAAAAAAATAATAATTTAAGGCCTAGAGATAAAAATTCTACAACTGTTCCACCAAGGAAGATCTTGTCAAGAAATAAAACAAATGAGGCAGCTCAAACATCCATTGAAATGCAAGCTGCCAAGACAAAGACAACTGAAACACAAGCTGCCAAGACAAGGATAGTCGAAACCAAAGCAACGCAAACCATTTGACAAGAAAAAAGAGAAGCAGAGATTCCCACCAGAGAGGCCAAAAAGACAATTGGAAGTTTCAATATGGAAAATAAAATTAATAAAATCAAAATTCCTATGCCCCTAGTTGAATTAGCAAAACATCCAATGTATAGAAAACAAATTGCCAAAATGATAAATTTCTCAGATACTGAAAGTCATGCGGATACTATTGATTTACAAGATGATATACCTACTATAATGTTTGGTCCGCATATCAAAAATGCTAAAGATATTGTTGCTCCTTTTTATGTTACGTTGATTGTGCATGATCACCTACTCCATAACTCTATGTTGGATTATGGAGCCTCCCATAACTTAATGCCCAAAGTTATTATGGAAAATCTGGGCCTCGCGGTTACCAGACCATACCGAGATCTGTATTATTTTGATTCAAGAAAGGTTAAATGTATTGGTATGATAAAATATTTGGTGGTTAATGTTGCACATATCCCTATGAAGAGTATTTTCATGGATGTAGTCGTTGTTGATCTTCCTGCGAAATATGGCATGTTTTTATCCAGGTCTTGGGGTGCCAAACTTGGAGGATTGCTTGAATTAGACATGACATATGCTACAATCTCGATCTTTGGTGGATAGTTCACTCATATATACAGAGAGACAAGACTGGAATATACCGTAAGTGACCCACAAAACCCAAATAATTATCCGGTTTATGTCACAGATCAATATTTAGGAAACTATATACTATCCATTGATGATGGTTTTGATGAATGTACATAAGAAAATAGTACAGAAGAAAATGATTCATAAAATGAAAACAAAAAAATAAAAAAAATGTAAATAGCATAGGGGTCTGGAAAATGTTTTTTAATGGTGCTTCGTCTTGGGAAGGAGTCGGAGTTGGAGTGATTTTTGTGGCAACCGGATATGAATTCATAATTCCTTTCTCATATGGGTTACAATGGGAAATTGACTATACCAATAACATATGCAAGTATTAAGCTCTAATATTGGGATTGGAGGTTGTCCGGAGGTTGAAAATTGAAAATATAATAGCTTACGATGATGCAGAATTAATTGTAAAATAAATAAGGCAGCAGTATCAGGCCAAGCATCCAAGGCTAAGGTCGTACAAGAATTGTGCCTAGGATTTGATTGAAAACTTTTTCTCATCGTTCAATATTCATCATATTCCCAAGGAAGAAAATAAACAAGCTAACTCCCTAGCAAAAGCAGTTGATACTTTTATGCCGCCTACAGTCTTGAAGCTAAAATACCACATAGAAATGAGGCACGAGCCTTCAATACCAAATAATGTCCAACACTAGTAGCTTTTTGAAGACGATGAACAGATCAAGCAGTTTCTATAAATGGTGGATGAATTTTCCGAAACACACATCGACCAGGAAAATCAAAATGACCCTACTTGGATCATGCAAGAAGACAAAGATCCTCAGAAATTCCAAGATAAGATCGCTAACCACCGCATGTTGATGTTAAAAAAAAATCAAATTACTAAGGGTCTAATTCTATTAGAGATATAATTTGATAAGGATGATATACCTCTGAATTCTACCTTGCAACCTCAGCCCGAAGATGTTGAAGATTGCGACATGGGCACTAAGGAAAACCCCAAACTGGTCAAAATTTTGAAATACCTTCCACCCGAAATGAAAATTAAATATGTTGAATTACTCAAACAGTACAAATATGTATTCCCCTGGTCTTATGACGAACTGAAAACTTATGATACCATTGTTATCGAGCATAAAATCCCTTTGAAACCGGGCATCAAACCTTGTAGGAAAAAGATCAAACAGATAAACTCGATACTACTGCATGTAATAGAAAGAGAGGTAAAAAAGCTCCTGGATGCAAAAATTATTGTTCCACTCAGATATTCTGAGTGGGCAGCTAATTTAGTTCTAGTTAGAAAAAAGAACGGCGAAATCAGACTCTACGTGGATTTCAGGAACCTAAACAAATTATCTCTTAAAGATAATTATCCTCTCCCTAAAATGGATCACATTATGGAAAAAGTGGTCGGGGCTAACCGAATGTCTATGATTGATGGCTTCTCAAGTTACAATCAAATTGCAGTCCATGAAGATGACAAAGAGAAAACCGTGTTTACCACTCAATGGGGTACTTTCATGTACGACAAAATTCCATTTGGTCTTATGAACGCAAGGCCCACTTTTCAATGAGCGATGGAGATAGCCTTTGTCAGTGAAAGAGATAAGTTTGTCATTATCTATCTTTATGATTTAACTATTTTTTCTAACTCTGATTCAGAGCACTTGGTACACCTCAAACAGACGTTTGCAAAATGTTAGAAATTCAATTTGTCCCTAAATCCCAAGAAATCTCATTTTGCAATGTAGGAAGGTAAACTCTTGGGTCATATAGTATGTAAGGAAGGAATCAAAATCGATCCAAAAAGGGTTGAAGCCATAGGTACAATAAATATTCCTAGAAACAGAAAAGAAATTCAGTCATTTTTAGGAAAAATAAATTTTTTAAGAAGATTCATTCCACATTTCGCTGAAATTGTTAAATTCATTATAGATCTTCTAAAAAAAGACAGCAGGGTCAAATGGACGACCGAGTCCAAAGAATATTTCGAATGCATCAAGAAAACGATAGGAGAAGCATCAGTGCTAGTCAGCCCATATTATATGAAAGAGTTCTTGATTTTTTCATTTGCCTCTGAACATACTATCGCGGTCGTGCTCTCACAGAAGAATGATGAAGGTTTTGAGCAGCCAATAGCTTTTTTCAGTAAAAGTCTCAGAGACCCAGACTTGAGATATGATATACTAGAAAAATAGGCATACGCAAAGGGGGAGAGATAATCACATTAATGTAATTGATGTCAAAGGGGGAGAGATAATCAAATTGATGTAATTGATGTCTATTATTGGGGAGAGATTTATGTGGAGAGATAGTCACATTGACTATTGATGTAGAAAATGCCTTATCTACATGTTGACATCAATAATTGGTAATTGGTGTTGACATCAATGTTGGTATTTCCATCAATGCCAAAGGGGGATATTGTTGGATCATGTTGTCATTGATGCCAATGGTTTGATTATTTGGGAGATTTTTGGATCATGTGTCATTGATGCAAATGGTTTGATTGATTGATGTCAAGTAATTGATTGATTGATGATTGTCCTTGATGAGAATGATAGATGTCAAAGTGGAAACCAATTGATAAAGATAGATCATTGATATGATGTATATGATATTGTGGTGAATTTATGAAAAGATGACTCATTATTGTCTTATCATGATTGATAAGGTGCACAAATGGATGAACTCCAAAGTGGTCTCCTTATGGTGAAAGCCCTCATGAGAAGATGCATTGCGGATTGAGTTATCCTAGAAGAACAGTTGGAGGACCCATGCTTGTATGTGAAATAATGATATGACTATCAATGAAGTTGTTGGTGAAACTATCCTAGATGGATAGTGCTTGTCATGCCATTTCCGGTGGTATGTGGAATGTCACATAACTCCTCACGGTTTGAGAGTTATGGCTTTACAAAGTTGGAGGACCCCCATATGTTGGCTTGAAGCCCACAAGATCAAAGAATTCAAAGTGAACTAAAATAAGAAATCATTATTTAAATGATAAAGTAAAAGTGACAAAGTCAAGGCGGATTATTTAAATAATACAGAGAAGTGACAAAATCAAGAAGGAATATTTAAATGATAAAATATTGGAGAACTTTCTATTTATGGAAAGTGGTTAACCCTAAAATAAGGAAAATAGGTTTAGTAACCTAGAAATGGGTTAAGTAACCTAGAAATGGGTTAAGTGACCTAAAGGATGAAAGTATAAATAAGATAGCTATGGCCTCTTGCTAAACATCCTTTTTGTGGATCAATGGAGAGCTTCTTGTGAGAATATCTTTTGGATTATTGGTGGAGAGCTTCTTATTGGTGTGGATCTCTTGAGAATGATTGAAGATATATTTTTAGGAAGAGAGCAAGAGGAGGATCTCATGGATTCATCAAAGTTTCGGTAATGATAGAGATCTTGACGGAAAAATTCTCAGATTCACAGAAAACCCTATTTTGTGATGCATACGCAAGTTGTCTGTGTATAGGGTGTGTATACATTGAAGGTATACATGGGATGGTTGTGTATAGGGTGAGTATGTACGCAGTCTGACTCTATACAGGGAGTGTATAGTGGATAAAATCATGGAGATTTGTGTTTGAGTTGGTTCCAAGCTCATGGATGATGAGGCAGGTTCCAAATCTGCATTCTATGGGCTCAGATCTATCACTGAGACACTAGTATGGTTACATTATTGTCTTGATGGATACTATTGTTTGATGTATTGTGAATTATTAGGGAATTCTTGCTAAGGATTTTATGATATGGTTTAGTTTGGATGATTTGGTTGATGGAGTGATTAGTACTATTGTGATTCAATGTTGACATGATTGCTATGGTATACTAGTTGTTTATACATGATTGAGATAGCATTCATATTGATTTGTTGTGGAGCATGAGAAAGATATTGGAGAGATTGGATGTGTTGTGACTAGCTGGTGGTCAGATTGGATAGTTAAATACAGAAGAGAATGATATATTGATTACAGATAATCTGAGTTTATCTTGAAGGACAAACCCTAACAGCTCAGAAGGAATACGCAGGTTGTTGTATACACTAACCACATGCATACATGGCTTGTAGTGAGACAGAGCGTGTGCACACGCTAGCTACACTACTGACAGGTCGTGTACCTATTGACAGATTGATATCTGTTGAGTATTGTTGTCTCATCTCAGTTGGTGTTGAGGGTGTAAGTTGAGTCTTCATTATAGAGCTGGTGCTCTTGTAGAGTTTTACTCTATTCAGTTGTTGTTGATAAACCCCTGGATTGTTGTCCATAATAAAAAGAAAAATTGTACATACATCTTGTGTTCTTTGTGTTCCTTGTAGTGATGACTTGATGATGATATATTGTTGATATATGTTCTCATCTAACTGGTTATAAATGATAGCAATGGGTAATGAATAAATGGTGAATGTTAACTAAGGATTTTTATGTAAAGAGGGAATCTTTGGGAAAAATATCCCCACACTCATTCACCCCCCCTCTAAGTGTGGTAGGTGTGCCCAACAATTGATATCAGAGTAGGCCTTCACTGCAAACCTTAACAAGCTTGAAGGAGATCCATAGACACACAAATGGATGATGAAGTTCCAATCCTTGATAAGGAAAACTATTCTACTTGGAGAATAGAGATGAGACTACATTTGAAGACAATGGGAGCAACAATTTGGAAGGCAGCCATTGGTGGATCAGTTCCTTTGAAGAACAAGTCAAATTTTGCAGCTCAAAGAGAAGGAAAGAAGAATGATGCATTGGCTCTCAAGACCATTCTTAGTGGACTCTCAAGTCCTATCAAAGAGAGCATGGGACAATGCACTTCCGCCAAAGATCTATGGCTAAATCTACAGGAAACATATCAAAGCAAGAAGGAGAAAGAATATATTGAAGACCACTCCATCAAGATCACTAAAGGTAAAGAATATCCAAAAACTCTTGAATGCATTATTTCTAAATGTGATTTTGAAAACATTTCAAGTGAAGATAAAGAATCAAGTGATGATGGCACAAAGGAAGATCTTGAAGACATTTCAAATGAAGGAAAAGAATTATGTGTTGATGTTAGCAAAAAGGAATATCGTGAAGATATTTCAAATGAAGGTAAAGAGCCCTCAAAAACCCTTGATTGCAATGATGATGATGAATTTTCTCTACAAGTGAAGAAGAAGATCTAGAAACAGTTTGTGTAAAGTTTGATGGTAATTATCCCATGAAAAGAATAGAAGGAAATCTATTAAAACTTCAAAAGGAAGTTGAAGAGGGTTTATATAGATATAGAAGTGATCATTATTACATAGACTATAACTATGTTTCAGATAACACTAAGAAGTTTCTTAGGAGAAGTATAAGGCACATCTTGAAGTTAAAAGAAATTATCAAGGAACAAGAAGAGAGCAATAAGACTCAATTAGAAGAAAAGGAAGAAGAGATCACAAGACTAAAGAATTAAAAAGAAGTTATAAATGTAGATGATGAGATTAGAAAAAAATTTGAAACCATTGTTCATCTCAAGACCCAAATTGAAGAAGCCAAAAGAATAGAGGAACTATTGAAGATTCAAATAAATGAAAAGGAAGAGTCATGTTGTAAGTTAGAAGATGAAATTGTTGACCATAGAAATAAGGTGGAAAATTCAAACAAATTCTTGAATATCTCACGAATCTTAGATGAGATCTTGGAAAGTCAAAGATCATCATGTGATAAATCAGGTCTTGGATACAAAGGAGAAGATATAGATGGTAAAGCAAGCACCTCAAAGAAGCATGAGGTAAGTTCATCAAATAAGGAAGACAATGTTTCAAAGCTACCATCTACACAAGGAAGAGAAAATTTCAAAAGAACAAAGTAAGGAAGACATCAAGGAGCTATTCTTGGGACACCAAAGCAAAGGTATGAAAGTATTTTTCATGGGCATTGTTATTCATGTAATGGATATGGTCACAAAGCTTTTGAATGTAGATATTATGAAAGGAGATATAATGTAAGATTTTATAACACCACAAGGTGTTGGAGATGTGATCAAGTAGGACACGTTGATGTTCATTGTAACTCCATGAGATGCTACAGCTATAGTGGATTTGGGCACAAATCCCAAGAGTGATGGAACACAAGAATAAATTCCATGACGAGGACTTCACATAGCATGGCTAGAAGAAGGAATGAAGTAATAAAGGGAGACATATTTGAAAAGATGAATCCTCAGAGTTTAAGTTCTGAGGAGAAAGGTCATCTACAAAAGTGGGTGAAGAAGACAAAGCAGCCAGATCAGAATGGAAGACTGAAGGGACGTTCAAAAGTGTCATCTACTGAGGCATACGTGGGTGACCGTGGTGACAGTCATGTACATACGTCGGCTAAACTTGAGTAGGCCACATACATACATGCTATGTTGTGAAGCAGGTTGTGTATATGTGGTAAAGCCTTGGGAAAAAGGCAATGCACATGAGTTGAAACTTGATGTGATGATATAACTCTATGTTGCAGGGTCTGACATTGTTTATTGCAGGTTCTTACACTATTTTCTATAGTTTTTCATGGTTCTATGTTAGATCATGTAAGGTGACGATGTAAAATAAATCTTGGGTGCATGGCACTAACCCATGAATATGAATTGATGTTGATCTATTGGGGTACATGGCCGGTACATTTTGAAGTTTCATTGATATATCTTATGACATATTATTGGAAGCATATGTTGGTTATCATGGTGCATGCATTTTTCATGTGGTTGGGCTACACATTGAGACATGTAGTTGGTGAGTTGAGTTGTACATCATTGGGGAGTCATAGCTTGTTGATGCATGGTTGATATACTTGCTTGGTGCAAGTGATGATGCATGATGGTACACTCATAGATGGTATTTGTTTGGTGCACTTGGTTGGAAAATTGGTAGATGCACATGTTGGCATATTGATAGAGGCATATGACTAATACATTCCATGGATGATATCTTTTTGCGCGTGGTTGATGTACATGGGTGTTGTGCATTGTTAGCACATTTTGGTACATGGTGTACTTGGTTGATATATTGTTCATGATTCTCTATTTCATTGATGACATATCTTTTGTTTCATGATGTATGTTATGGCACAATTTTGATGCATGAACAGGTCCAAGGATCGTCATATGGTAGCATATTGTTCATATTGCATAGAATATAGGGGGAGTCATTCTTCTTCCCATGATTCTAGGAGGAGAAATTTATCAAATGCATACCTAGAAAAGAGCCCTATATTTGAAGAAAGAGCACATAGGCATAATTCTAGGAGGAGCGATGGTCACAGGGGGAGTATGTTCGATGTATTTTTAGCATTACATCGGAGTGATATCCCTTGTTCAAAATGGGAGAGATTATTCAGAGGAAGATCAAAGGCACTCACACATGGGGAGCATCTCCAAGAAGAAAATGGCCCTTTTCCATTAATGTCAAAGGGGGAGAGATAATCACATTGATGTAATTGATGTCTATTGATGGGAAGAGATTGATGTGGAGAGATAGTCAGATTGAATATTGATGTAGATAATGCCTTATCTACATGTTGACATCAATAATTAGTAATTGGTGTTCACATCAATGTTGGTATTGCCATCAATGCCAAAGGGGGAGATTGTTGGATCATGTTGTCATTGATGCCAATGGTTTGATTATTTGGGAGATTGTTGGATCATGTGTCATTGATGAAAATGGTTTGATTGATTGATTTCATTGATTGATGTCAAGTAATTGATAGATTGATGATTGTGCTTGATGAGAATGATAGATGTCAAAGTGGAAAGCAATTGATAAAGATAGATAATTGATATGATGTATATGATATTGTGGTGAATTGATGAAAAGATGACTCATTATTGTCTTATCATGATTGATAATGTGTACAAATGGATGAACTCCAAAGTGGCCCCCTTATGGTGAAATCCCTCACGGGAAGACGCTTTGCGGATTGAGTTATCCTAGAAGAATGGTTGGAGGACCCATGCTTGTATGAGAAATAATGAGATGAAGATCAATGAAGTTGTTGGTTAAACTATCCTAGATGGATAGTGCTTGTCATGCCATTTCCGATGGTATGTGGAATGTCACATAAATCCTCATGGTTTGAGAGTTATGGCTTTACAAAGTTGGAGGACCCCCATATGTTGGCTTGAAGCCCACAAGATCAAAGAAGTCAAAGTGACCTAAAAGAAGAAATCATTATTTAAATGACAAATTAAAAGTGACAAAGTCAAGGTGGATTATTTAAATAATAAAGAGAAGTGACAAAATCAAGAAGGAATATTTAAATGATAAAATATTGGAGAACTTTCTATTTATGGAAAGTGGTTAACCCTAAAATAAGGAAAATAGGTTAAGTAACCTAGAAATGGGTTAAGCGACCTAAAGGATGAAAGTATAAATAAGATAGCTATGGACTCTTGCTAAACATAAGTGGATCAATGGAGAGCTTCTTGTGAGAATATCTTTTGGAGTATTGATGGAGAGCTTCTTATTGGTGTTGATCTCTTGAGTATGATTAAAGATCTATTATGAGGAAGAGAGAGATGGACTCTTGCTAAACATCATTTTTGTGGATCAATGGAGAGCTTCTTGTGAGAATATCTTTTGGAGTATTGATGGAGAGCTTCTTATTGGTGTTGATCTCTTGAGTATGATTAAATATCTATTATGAGGAAGAGAGAGAGAGGAGGATCTCATGGACGCATCAAAGTTTCGGCAATGTCAGAGATCTTGACGGCAAAATTCTCGGATTCACAGAAACCCCTATTTTATGATGCATATGCAGTTTGTCTGTGTATAGGGTGCGTATACATTGAAGGTATACGCGGGCTGGCTGTGTATAGGGTGAGTATGTATGTGGGTTGACTGTGTACAGGGAGCGTATAGTGGATAAAATCATGGAGATTTTTGTTTGATTTGGTGCCAAGCTATTGGATGATGAGGCAGGTTTCAGATCTGCATTCTATGGGTTGAGATCTATCACTGAGACACTGGTATGGTTACATTATTGTCTTGATGGATACTATTGTTTGATGTATTGTGAATTCTTAGGGAATTATTGTTATGGCTTTTATGATATGGTTCAGTTTGGATGATTTGGTTGATGGAGTGATCAGTACTCTTGTGATTCAGTGGTGACATGATTTCTATGGTATACTAGTATTTTATACATGATTGAGGTATCATTCATATTGATTTGTTGTGGAGCATGAGAAATCTATTGGAGATATTGGATGTGGTGTGACTGGCTAGTGGTCAGATTGGACAGTCAGAGATAGAAGAGAATGATATATTGATTGCAGATAATCTAAGTTGATCTTGAAGGACAAACCCTAATAGCTCAAAAAGTATACGCAAGTTGTTGTATACACTGATTGCATGCATACGCGAGCTGTAGTGAGCCAGGGCACATGCACACGCTGGCTGCACTACTGACAGGTCACATACCTGCCGACATATTGATATATGTTGAGGATTGTTGCCTCATCTCAGTTGGTGCTAAGGGTGTAAGCTGAGTCTTGCATTATAGAGTTGGTTCTCTTGTAGAGTTGTACTATATTCAGTTGTTGTTGATAAACCATTGGATTGTTGTCCATAATAAAAAGAAAAATTGTACATACATATTGTGTTCTTTGTGTTCCTTGTAGTGATGACTTGATGATGATATATTGTTTATATATGTTGTTGATATATGTTCTCATCTAACTGGTTATAAATGACAGCAATGGGTAATGAATAAATGTTGAATGTTAACTAAGGAGTTTTATGTAAAGAGGGAAGTTTTGGGAAAAAGAGCCCCACGCTCATTCACA
>ML804362.1:421635-452317 GCA_009831015.1 Picea engelmannii
CCCCCCCCCCACTGCCTCCAAGTGTAGTAGGTGTGTCCAACACTAGTGATATGAATCCTTCCAAGGCAAGAACGTTGAAACTGCACGTGGAAAAATATTGTATTATTGATAATCAATTGTATTGGAAGGATCCCCTGGGATTTTTGCTAATATGTCTAATAGAATCTGAAACAAAGAATGTTATAAATGAGTTTCATGAAGGAGTGTGTGGAGGACACCACGCCTGGAGGGAAACGACCTATAAAATCCTAAGAACTGGATATTATTGGTCGAAGTTATTTACAAACGTGAATACTAAATTCAGAGCATGTAACTTATGTCAACTATTCTCAGGCAAACAAAAGCTTCCCACACTACCCTTGATTCCAGTCAAAACAGAAGCTTTCTTTTAACAATGGGGTCTCAATTTCATCGGAGAAATCCATCTGCATTCAAGTGCACAACATAAATGGATCTTAATCTCCACAGACTATTTCACTAAATGGGTAGAAGCCATTCCGACACGAAATGCTACAGACTCAGTGGTGATCAATTTCTTAGAAGAAAAAATTTTATCTAGATTTGACTGTCCTCGAAAGATAGTTACTGATAATGCCCAAGATTTCAAATCCATGGCGATGGTCAGTTTTTTTCAGAAGTATAATATTGTACTAGGACATTCCACAACCTACTATCCTCAGGGAAACGGACTAGATGAATCATCAAATAAGATCTTGATCACTATAATTAAAAAGGTGATGACTGAAAACAAGAAAGCTTGGCACGTTCATTTGAAATATGCTTTCTGGGAAAATCGGATAGGCACTAAAAAATCAATCAGAATATCTCCTTTCCAAATGGTGTACGGTATCGACGTGGTCCTCCCCATAAATATTTCTCTGCTCGTAATGAAACTCTGGAAAGACGTGAAGGAAGAGCCAAATGACTTCACCAAAAGAATAAATCAGTTGATTGAACTCCCGCAAAATAGGGCTAAAGTGGACGAAAAACTCCAGAAATATCAAGATAACATGAAAGCCCTGTTTGAATGAAAATCTAAATATAGAGAATTTCTCCCTAGTGACATGGTTTTAAAGTGGGATGCCAGGAAGGAAGACTCAGGAAAGCAAGACAAGTTTGATCACATCTGGTGTGGACCTTTCAAGATCATAGCTTCTAAGGGAAAGAATTTGTTTTTGTTAGAAAATCTTGATGGGAAAATCCTTAATGCCCCCATAAACAGGCATTACCTAAAGCATTTCATGCAGTAATTAGATTCCAAACTCTCGTTGTACATACCGGTTTGATTTACATATTTTTTTTACAATTATTCGTTTCTTCGGTAAGTTTTTACTTTCACTGTAAATAAAACCAGGTTTGTTGATTTCATATAAACAAAAATATAAAACTAGGTAACGCATAGAGTTCTGGTCTACAGAAGTTCCTAACATTTCTCACGTTTATTTTCAAGCAGGATACTTGCTGATAGTCGAGAGATAGGATGCATCAGAAATCAACACTCACTTTTCAAAACATGGGCTTTCTCTTGAAACAGGTGACAAATAAATGGTTTACTTGGTTGAAAATATAAAGAAAATATGACGTATGAGCTTCTATCCTACTGAATCAAGTTAAATTTTCAAGGGAATATCACTAAGTATGAAAGAAGTCTCATCTGTGTAGATATTGTCACCTAATCTACAACCAAAGAAATGTAAAATTACAGCTTAATCCTAAAAATTTTCTCAAGTAAAATTAAAAGAAAAATAAAAAATGAAATAAAATTTATAAAAAAAAAAATAAGAATAAAAGATGCTCACAACTCAGGAAGTAGCTTTGAATAGGAATAAGATCCCTTTCCAAACCTTTAACTCTTCAATATGTTCACATACATCATGTTTGAAATCTTTAATTATATTTTGATTTGTGCATCCTAATTTTAAAATCTCCACAGAAATACAGAGTTCGCCTTGACTCAGGAAGCCCAAAAGAATAGATCTTCAAAATGAGAGTAGGTGAAAATTTTGTGAGTCCTCTGATTGTAACTGAGAGAAAGTGTGTCTAGGATAATACTCACTACTTTATCCCTTCTATCATATTTTAAAATGATTCGTTTCGCTCAAGGCAAGCCCCTGGAAATCAAAATCTCCCTGTCATAACTTCCCTGTAGGCGAAGGTGTTTTGAAGGTCAGGGGAGGATTAGCCCAAAGTAAATCAAAGTGAGTTGATAGAACTTAGCTGCTAAATTATAAACAGATATCATCTTGTGTATGATATATACAATTTGATTGCCCCCACTTCAAAAATATTAAAAAAATAAGACGGGTGTTGAAAGGAAATTCATAATTTGATTGCCCCCATCTAGTCCAAGACAAATGGTGAAAGGAAATTTGAAATATGATTGCCCCCATTTTGTCCAAAAGAGATGATGAAAGGAAATTCATTTAAATGATTTCCCTCATCTCATCAAAGTGCAAATTGAAGTGGTGAAAGGAAATTCAGTGGGAAATGTAGATAAATTCATCGAGGTACTAAACAAGCTCACTGGCAATGAAGCAATGTCTATGATATCTGCAAGGTTGTTATACATGTATATAATGTGCTTTGGTAGCTAGTTCCCTTTTCGAAAAATATTTACACTCTAAGATGACAAGGGATCCCCTAATTAAAATTTCTAAATTTTACTTTGCCTTGATGCGAAAAAATCGACCAGAGTCTAACAGATTGATTAAAGTTATATTGATTATCTTAAACAAACATGAAATCAGTTTCACAAAAAATCAAGCGTTAGACAGCCTAAACTTGAGTTTGGTGAACGATCAAGTTTTCGAAAGATTTATGAGATAAGGCCGAAGTCTAATATCTTTCTATCTATTTTCTCAAAGGTGTTTCACATAAATGCAATAATGACTCCATTTACCCAATAAAGGCACTTGGTCTATTGTTCTTCGACGTCTCGTAGGGAGACACGATCCTTGGATGGAGCCTATGTTGGAACACATATATATTTCTAAACTTTAGACTTTAAATGGATTTCATTCTCATTTAAATAGAAACAACGCGTGCTTGATTCTCACCTTCGATGATCTCTTCCATCTAATCAAATGATCCTAATTCCTTAGAAACTATGGAGCCGCCTACTCGTTAAAAAAAAAAAAGTCAAATCACTAAAGAGTACTTCGCAATTTTTTAGTTTTGCGCTTCAGATGTGTTAACATGCCTCACCTTCAAAGTCTCAATACACGAAAAGCGTTCAAAAGATCCAAGTCACCATACACGTATACCCCCTAATCTATGACGTATCATTCCGGGAAATGACCTGTCAGGAATTTTAAATGAAGTTAATTGACCAAACGAATGAAGTAATGAATACTTAAAAAGAAACTAAAACTCAATTAGAAAATCAAATAATAGTTTCACGATTTCGGAAATCGGGTCTTTGCCATCTATCGTCTCCCAAATTCCCGAAGCCCAAAATCTTGAAATATCTTAAGCGTTAAGCCGAGTTAATTAAGGATTAAAAATGATTAACGATTAATTAATCACATCGTGATTTCGCATTTTGGGGATCCCGCCTCGAGTAAATTTCAATATTCTGAAGCCCAAACTACCGAAATATCTTAAGAGTTAAGTCGGGTTAATTAAGGATTAAAAACGATTAACGATTAATTAATCACATCACGATTTCACATTTTGGGGATCCTTCCTCGAGCGACTTTCAATATGTCGAGATCCAAAACCCTGAAATATTTGAGGTTAAACATGATTATTTAAAAGGGTTAAACATGATTAAAATTAATTAATCACATCATGATTTCGCGTTTCAGAAATCATATCTTGAACTGTTATAGGATATCCCGAGATCTGAGATCCGAAATTCTGAAATTTACTCAACGATAAGTGCAATTAACTAATGCATAAATGATGATTATCTCGTGATTAATCTTTTACTGAATCATAACTTGGATAAATTCAAATTTCATCTATGCTTTTCCCGATCATGAACCACAAGACGTTAATGGAATTAATAATTGATCTACAACAATCATTTCAAATAATATCTCGGAACACCGCATAAATATTTTAATTAAGGAAAGTAAAAACATTGCCAGTGAAGGTATGTGTAAACTGATACTCTTAAGTTGAAAAAGATATTGAAGTTTGAACTCTATTTTCGTTTTCACA
Organism: Picea engelmannii; assembly: GCA_009831015.1. Taxonomy (NCBI): domain Eukaryota; kingdom Viridiplantae; phylum Streptophyta; class Pinopsida; order Pinales; family Pinaceae; genus Picea; species Picea engelmannii. Next base: position 425,800 of record ML804362.1, read on the forward strand.
TGACAACGAGCTTAGCGAGATAATACGTTTGTGCATTTTCTGTGACAGGTAAGACAGTGTTGAGTTTACTACTATCATGGCTCTACAAAAAATGGTTAAAGGGACTGGTGAGAGCTCGAGCCAAAAAACAAATTTCCTCTCGGACACATTGCCGAGAGTTGTGGAGACCATAAAAACCTGAACAAAGGTATGCGAGATCCTACAATATGAACTAGACAATTGTCCATAAGAATCAGATAATGAGGGGATCGAAACTTAGGCAACGAAGCTCAAATACGTAGCTCAGTCAGAGCTGCATAAGATAGCCACATGGCCCAGGCTCATGTCGCATAACAACATGATAGGCTGGGCTCTAGCGAATGTTGACGTCGCGACCAGGACCATCTACAATTCATAGAAATTTTTTGTTGGATCCTTCTGACTAGAACATGTAAAAGTGATGTACAAATTGTCCCAAGAATTCAGACACACTTATAATGTCTCTTTCTTAAATAAATTCGATGAAGAATAGTGCCCAAAAAGCGTAAATAATTATCCCGACTTGATCAAGGATTGGTGGGATATCCCTGATAAATTTAGAGAAGACACACATGGCACATATGCCACGACATCATTAGAACCTCATATGATGTATGTGGCCATGATGCTCTGTAGAATTTTCAAGAGGGAAAACTATGCCCATTTCATGTTATCATGGGTATCGATCATGCACAAAGTTGTAGAGGGTTTCTCATTCAATTGGGCCAAGATGTTATCAGACAGTTTGGACAAGGAAATCACTGAGTATCAGACATTGAAAGCCAAAGGATGACCTGGCCCATTTTACATGTCAACATATCTTATGGATGTCGTATGTTTTATGACGCCTTTTCATTTGATGGACTGGGGCTGGACTCTGACCAGTCCCGAACCAATACATATTTATCATTCAAAGTTATGGGCAGATAAAGCAAAATATTCCTTCTATGAAATCTGCAATTATGTGGTGGTGTTGATGCACATTGCCATATATGGCCACCCACCTCCCAGGATCTCTGACAAAATAGTAACCAATCTGGGGAAGATAGAAGATTGGTACATTGAAGAGAATTTCTCTTATATCAGGGTTTTTGGTTGTTCAGTCCCTCCACGTGCCTTGCCCAAGTTTCTACCAGACCAATTAGTGTGCAGAGAGGTAGCACATCAAACTGTGTTGGGTGGAGTCAGTAGAGAGCTAAAAGCCTTGCAGAAAAACGTATGGTCCAAATTTCCCTTGCAGATTAGTATGTTTTCACTGTTTCATTTCGGTCATTTGAAAGTAGAGGCCACGGCCCTGGAAGAAATCAAGCTTGTCAATATTGAATTCAAGAAACATGATCCTTAGAAGATCATGGGAAATCACATGGCCTTTTTTAATTTGAAAATATACGAGCATGAGGAGTCTCTGAAGAATGAGATATTTTGAGGAGAAAAATCCTATCAGGAAGTCTTGAGTCGAGTCCAAACTCTGGCTCGAGACCAATTGGTCGAATTCCATAATTTTCAAAGGCATAGGATAAATAGCCTTCCAAAATTCTTGCAGGGAGAAACCCCAACACCCCCAACTACATGGGAAATTGAGATTCATAGTTTAGAAAAAGGGATCTCCATTGGACAGGATGCTCAGGAAAAGTTGGGGAAAACTGAGGCTTTGACTCAAAAGGGGGACATCACATTACCAAATCCACCAAGTGATCAATCTAAAGCTCAGATTGAGGCCTTGATAAAAAAAAGGGAGAAGAAAAGTCATTGTCCACACCAGGAAAATAAGCTACTGACACAGTCGGAAAATAGTTGTCCATCAAGATAGGCAGCCCTATCTAATATATCATGCCTTTAAAGTTCAACAGAGGGAACCTGAGTGTTGAAGTGGTGTTCATAAAGGATCTTATGCCTATTTCGGCTAAAGAAATGCATCATTCTAATTTCTTCTTCAGCAAGAAAAGGAGGGATGTGGTAAAAAGAGAAACACACCTAAAGGAGGGTGCAACTGTCAAGAGACACAGGGTGCTACTTGATGGATAGACCTTGGAAGAGGTATACTTCGCTACGGATGTGGCAGGCTTGTTGGGAGCTTTCGCAATGGCAAACCAGTATTCTGTTGGAAACCTAAAAGAATAATTGAAGCAGAAAGATATGTTGATAAGTCAATTGAAAAATCAAGTAAAGACTGTGGAGAAGAATGTTAGGAGTGAGATGAACTAGGGTTTTGAGCATAGTAGAGTCTCTGACAGACAGGAAATTCAACAGCTAAAATCCAGTCTCGACGAAATGCATAAGAATGCACAGGCAGGTAGAGAATAAATCAATTAGCAAAGAGAGTTGGTAAAATGACTACAGGCCAAAATAAACCTAACTAGAAACACGGCTGTAGATATGGCAGTTTTCCAAGTTTAGGCACTAGAGGTGCGTGAAAAACTAGAATCATCACAACAAATCCTTTTTGCTAAGGTGGAAACTGTCCAAAACCATTTTCGAGTGGTAGACCAATCCTTAAATAACATTTGCTTAAAGGAGAGAGAGGCCATCACTGCTCGAGCTACTTTCTAGGAGGCAGTTGTGTCATCAGCAAGAGAAGAAGTAGCCATGGTCTCTAGATTGTCTCTTTCACAGCAAACTAGAGGCGATATAATAGTGAAGACCTGGGAGGCTAACATAGCTTAAAGTAAAAGATTAGCTAAGGAAGTGAAGAAAGCTTGTGAAGAAGCATTTCATTCACTTGACAAAGAGTCATTAGGCCTCGAAAAAGGTAATATCTTTGAAGTCTTGGGGCAAGTTGACATAGAAAAACATCAACTTAATGTCAAAACAAACATGGAAGAGGCTCGGGCTGAATTCTTGCAATTAAAACAGATTGATATTACTCATATAAATAGGTGGCTAGTCAAGCCTAGTCTACAACTACAGTCTATATCTTTAGAAGATAGGAGAATGGAAGATAGGCTGCCTCACTTAGAGAATAAATTGTATACTTTTGAGGCAAACGACACAACTAAGCCTTCCAGGTTGGTGGTTCAGTTCGTAGGCAAATGTGTGCAATGTGTCGAGCAAGGGAAATTTAGCACATTCGGGAACAAATGAGACGATGTGGGAATATCATGTACTCATACCATGATTAGAGACTAGTTGTTTCTGAGCTGGAGAAAAATAAGGAGAAACGTCTTTTCCAGCGTGGCGAAGAGACAGGGAATATGCAAGTGAAGTGTTTCAAATTTCACATATTGTAATATTTTTTGTTTTAGAAATAAGGAGAATTCCAACTGCTTAGTGTTGAGAACATTTTTGTATAAATACATATTTCAAAGACTTAACACAGGCTGCTTCTTGCCGTATTGTAACTAAGAAAACTCATCCTTTTGTGAGTATTAATACAATTGCAAACAGGGATTCCAAATTTTGTGCAGTTTGAGTTATGTGCTCTTCTTGTATTCCATATCTCTAGTTTTCTTTATGTTACTCCTTGATAAGTAACTGGTTGCAATTTAGTACAACATCTATTGTAATCACATGTTATCGGTCATTTGATAAGCAAGTCATTTTTCCTCTGTATTTTCTATTAGTAAATACAAGACCTGCAAGCTACTTGGATCATTGTATCTTATGTCCTTTCAAGGGTGCATTCTACATTTTCTTCTATTGTGAGCAAGGTAAGATTTATCTGTCATTGATACCTCATTTTGTTTAATATTTTTTTTGTAAACTTCTTCCACATCACTTGATTTTATTATCCAACTCAGACGACAAAACACAGCCTCTATCCTATTCAGTTATTAATTTCCTTTAAGGGTTAATTCTCATATAATTAATGGAAGAAAAAACACCTTTTAAAACATTCCTTAAATTCATGATGCCTTGACATTACTCTTTGAGCCTTAAGTGTAATCTCAGGAACAACCTAACCCACACAATATTTTAAGAGTTTTAGGGAAAGGCCAATTCTTCATAGCTTCAATTTTCTTAGTATCCACCCATACACCATCCTTACCGACAATATGACCCAGATACACAACTTCATAGGTGCCAAAATCACATTTATATTGTTTGAGAAAAAATTTGTTCTTAGCCAATAGATGGAGAACTTGATCCACATGGATGAGATCGTATTTCCAAGTTTTACTATAGATGAGAATATTATCAAAGAAAACTAAGACAAAATGACGTAGAAAATGATGGAATACATGATCCATGACAATTTGAAAAGTGGAGGGAACCTTACATAGGCCAAAGGGCATGACTAAGAAATCATATTGACCCTCACAAGTTCAAAAGGAAGTCTTGGGGATTTCTTCCTCTTTTATACGTATCCACTGGTATCTAGAAAGAAGATCAAGTTTGGTAAAGTATTGAGAACCAATCAATTCATCCAAAATGTCATGAATGAAAGGAATGGGAAATTTGTCTTTGATTATGAGTTTGTTGAGGGCCCAAAATTCAGGATACATGTGCCAATTTCCTTCTTTCTTGAGTATAATTACTACTAGAGAATAATAGTTATTGGTACTAGGATGGATAACTCTGACTTCTAGCAATTCTTGAACAATTTTCTCAATTTAATTTTGTTGGAAAAAGGGATGATGATAAGGGTGAACATTGGGAGGAAGATTGCCTGGAACTAGAGGAATGGAATGATCATGGGCAATGTGTGAAGGGGGGAGTCCATGGGTAGTGTTAAAAATAGCTTGGTGTTTGGAGAGTATAGATTGGAGGTCAATTTGCATAGAGGGTGTCTCAACAGTGTGAATGGAATGGAGTTGGGAAATAATGCCAGAGTGACCTTTTTTTAGTAGCTTTTCCATTAGGTGGGAGTTGATGATCTTGGGTGAGCCTGTTGTGGCACCTTGGAAGTTATATATTTGTCCCTCATGTTCAAATTGCATGGTGAGGTCCTTAAATTCCATGAGGATGGTGTCGCGAGTGTGTAATAATTTAGCACTGAGCACAATGTAACAACCTCCCATGTCAATAGAAAACATGTGATATTTTAGGAGTAACTGACCAATTTGTAGGCACACTTTTTCACAACAAAACCACATTTCATGGAACTTCCATTGGCAATCATGATTTGAAAATTGTTGATGGAATGGATATATCAATTGATTTCCTAGGCAATGCGATGGTGAATAAAATTGTGTGTGTTTCCATTGTCAGCAAGGATTATGACTTTCCTATGCTTAATGTATCCAATTAGCTTGAGGTTTTGGGGAGTAGATAAGCTAGTGAGAGCGTGCAATGAAATCAGTGGTTCAAATTATGGTGGATCAGCGGACGGAGTACTATAATATGTTGGGGGTATCTCTTTCATGGGGGAAACTTCAGCCTCCTAGTCAACAACATCCTCAAAAATGTCCATAAAAATATTATGTTCCTTTTTGCCCAAGTTAATTTATGGATCTTGAGAGGGGAGGCATGAGGGGCAGGATTGGTAGGTTCGAGGGTAGGGAAGAAAAGATGGTTTTTTATTCTAGGACAAGATAACCTTTTGTTCTTATTTAGCACATTTAGTAGCTTCCAACTAAGTCTGGGGGAAATCCATGACGACCTGGGCATGGATTTCATCATTTATGTCACTGATAAAACATTCTCTAGAGAAAGAATATGGCATTCCCTCCATTCTAAAATCCAAGTGCTCAAAGGTGATTATAAAGTCTTCAATTGTGCCAGTGATCCAGGAGGATCTAAGGAATTCTCACAGAGGTCTAGAAGGATCTTAAACACTCACAAATGTCCTAGGGGATCCATAGCTGCTCAAAATTTAATTGTCTCAAATCATCCCAAAAATAACATCATTGCATATATCTCGTCGTCAGATTTCCAATGGTGAAAAAGACAAGTCAAAGTTCATATACAAAATTTATAAGCGATCAAAGGTTGGGTCAAAAAGGAAAAAATTCAAAGGCCAAATGATGATGTCAGCATAGTAGGAGATGAAATCAGTAGTGACACAATGAGCTTAGTCGTACAATAGGGTGATGTGGTAAGGTTCATCAGTAGTTGATTGAGCATTCATACCTCCAAGTGATCCAATGGTTGAATGACATGTGGCACAAGTTCATCCAATGGGAGGTTGCCACGTGGAAACCCCCCCATTGTCCAGTAATGGTTAGTGTTGTGTAAAAGTTATGGATTCGACAGGGGTCAAACCCGCGACCTATATAACCATCCAAAGTATTAACATAGTCTCCATACCATAGGGCCCTCATGGTGTTACTTAACATAGTCTAAGGTCTTAACAAAGTCTTAACATAGTCTCCATACCATCGCGCCCCCATGGTGTTACTTAACACTATATGGCAACATATATATTTAAGTTAATGTTAAGTTTCACATGGATGGGGAAAAGGGAGGAGGACTAGCCCCAACCCATAGTCTATTGCTACACCATGTCACCACTATTCACATCTGCGGGGGAGCTAAAATATGTGATGGGTTTTAAACTATAGTATGTGGTTATATATTAACCATATAACAAATATCACAACAGATTAATATATACATATATATAGTATATAGTTTATATAATATAAAAAAACTTAAAAACTAACCAAAAAATATGCCATGGAAGGGGATTGAACCAGGAAACTCTAGGGTAATATCCAATATTTTTAACCAATGCACCAACCAACCCACATTTAATGGGATGCCATTAAATTTAGTATTAGGTTGCCAAAGTTGCAGATGGATAGTTTGGGGTCGCACCCTATATATGGGCATGAATCCCAACACTCCTACACACATCCATATGTATAGATCTCGAGGCACATGGAATTAGAGATAGGGCATGGTTCCCAAGGTAGTATGTATGCATTGAAGTATGTGCAAGTACAAGCTAAGTTTTGTGTTGCATCGTAAAGCGTGTCAAATGGTACCTTGACAAAATTTCAAGTGTTTTATATTGATTTTGCACAATTTTTCACAAGGATCGTGAACATGAGGTAAGTTTTGTGATTTTAGGTCATTTGTTAATATTTATCTCAATTTTTTAATTAATGGGAATTTAATGCATTGTTTTGTGTGCCAAAAAGCGTGAAATTGAGCTAGTTTGGAAATTGGTCAACTTTATAATCAAAAGTTTCAAAATTTCACAAGGATTTCAATGGTGAAGTTATTTTCGTGTTTTTATTAATGGAATTTAAGAGAATCAATTAAATTGTTATATGTGAGTCATTTTACATGTGATTTTTGATATTTTAGATGGAGAAAGCAATTTTCATTGGATTGAAGGGAACTTAAACATGAAACAAAAGTATGTAATTTGAGTTATTTTATTTTTTGTTTTGTCATCTTACTATCATCAAGCAATATAATCTTCAGTTTATGAGTTTTTAGGTTCAAAGCACATCATCAGGATTCTGAAAACCACCCCAATACGATTTATAAATTATTCTAGATCAAGTTAGATACTACATGTATATATGTAAAGAAATAAGTGGCGTCTATGGATTTTTGGATCATCCATACTATTTCAAATTAGTCAAATGGCCTAAATGGTGGGTGTTAGTGTCAAAGAGTTCACAAAGCTCTACAGCAAACTGGGTCCAAGAAACAAAACCCTGTCCGCATGCATTTTTACACCATTTCCACCATTTTCAACATTCAAGATCCAAATAGAGAACATCATAATGAATTTTGGCCAACTCATCAATAATTCCATGAAAAAAAAAAATCTCCATTTGGGTGACCCATCTCGTGGAATCGAAGCCATCAAATTTATTGACCTCAACTCGGGGAATACGGGGGTCATGATGAAAGTGGTTGGAATGAAAGGAAATAGTATGGGAGGATTCAACACCATCTATGTGGGAGGGTTGTTCAAGGAAGGGGGAGCCTTGGGATCGGTTCAAAAACTGGTTGAGAGTGGCATTGATGGTGTCAAATTTTCCCTTGAATTTGTCAAGTCAGTTATAAACTTTGGAAAAATTATTCCTGACTTGGTCCTCTAAGTGGTCAAAGTTGACAGACATTTTCTAGATGGTATCCTTGTTCTATTTGATTTCATTCTCTAGTTCTTGCATGCGAGTAGTGGCCATTTGGAAAGTTGGGGTGTCAGGGATGGGGAGTGGTTATACTGAAAAAAGGAGGATAAGTGATATATACCACTGCAATCAGGGAGAAAAAAGGAATCCAATGGGATGTTTGTCCATTAAGGGTGTTGGGAAGGGTGGGTGGTACCACCTAAAAACAATTCTTACAAGTGATAGGTACCACGATGAATAAGGGAAAAAGGGGAATCTAATGGGAGAGGGCCCAAATAAGGGTGCCTAGAAGGGGGTCGGGTCCACGGAAAAAAATGGAATGATGGCTATTATGCATGCAGTGGATATCTAGTGTCCTTATCTCTTGGGGAAAAACTTTCAAATCAAAATTGATCATTATAGCCTCAAGTATCTTCTGGAGAAAATAATGTTTTCCCTGGAGCAACAAAAATGGGTGACCAAGTTGTTTGGCTATGATTATGAGATCATCTACAAGAAGGGAAAATAAAATATGGTTGTTGATGCTCTTTCAAGTAAATATGAAAAAGGGTCCCTCTTTAATCTCTCATTCATTGTCATAGACTGGCTTCAATTCGTTCGCTAGGAATAGCTGCAAGACCCCAAAATTTCTAGCCTAATCTAAAAAATTCCAACATGATCCTCAAGCTTATCTAAGGTACTCTTGGCACAATGTAGAGCTTTGCTATAAAGGTTGCCTATATTTAAGAAAACATTTGCACCTTAAACCTGCGGTCCTATTTGATTTTCATGCTTCACCTACAATTGGGAATTATGGGTTTACCAAAAGCTATAAAGGAGTCAAATGTTCTTTTTTCTTGGATGGTATGACACAAGTTGTATAACATCAAACATCGATGGTTCATCATACATATCTTGGGTTTAGTCTTTCGATAGGTCGAGCCACATTTGGATACAGTTAGTCAAGCGATCAACCAAAACACTACACCTATCGGTCGAGTATTCAACGTGCCTATCGGGCAGACAGTCGACCAATATTCAAAGATACTCATGAGGTGGATCAACCAACTCATCAATAGACTACAAGTCTGATGCATAGGTGGTTAGGTCAAGAATCCTTATCGATCCAACTCAACAGCATATATTTGGCGGAGTCAACTCTAATAGCCTATGGTTATATGTGAACAAGATCTTATGGATTCTATGGAACTTGGCTAGATCTTGAGACTATAAATAGAAGACCTCTTGGGTCATTATCAACATGGATATCATGCAATAGATCATGTGGATAAAGAAGTGAAACATGCACTGTGATGTTCTGATCATAATATGCTCTGCTTAAGTGTTGCAAGGGTGTCTTTAGACACCACCCTTTATATTTGAAATTTTGTGTTCCTCTTTGATTATCTGCAGTACAATGTTATTTGTTTCATCTCATGATCCACCCTATTCCCCAACATGGTATCATAATTGATGGTTTAAAATATCCACTTGTTATCTGCAAACCTTGTTGAATCAGATATGTTGTGTGATTAACTCTGGGATGGTGGTTTGTTGATTAGAACTTATTGAAACATACCAGCCTTTGTCTAGATATCAAATATGGATTCGAAGATTAATCTTGTTTTTCTAAACGGATCAAATTATGCAGTATGGGCACCGAATCTTGAAACCCTACTAAAGAGAAAAGGACTGTGGAAATATACAAAGGTTGTGATTCAAGATCCAATATAAGATCAAGCAAAGTTCAATGTTGATGGAAAGAAGGATTAGGATGTAGGGGTCATCACGACCTACATTTCATGGGATATTTGATTTCATCTATGTGGAATCGTCTACCCTCATCTATTTTGGAAGAAGATGAATTTGTTGTTCGATCGAGTCGATGAAAGCCACATCATGCAGTTGGAGAAAGATTGTATCTCTCTCTATCCACAATCCTTTGAGAGAATGGAGGACTATTTATTATGTGCCAAATAACTCCAGTTGAAATTGGGTGAACGTGGAAAGAAATATCAGAAGAAGGATGGAAAATTCATCAAGTTAATCCTGATGAATTTGAGAACACCAATTGACATGTTTGTATCGACTTTCCACACCAACTGGAAAGCACACAAGGAAGATGTTAAGGATTACACCTTTGAACATTTATGTGGTCTTTTGATTACTGATCAACACATACTTCTTGAAGAAGGAAACCTTGGTGGTAAACACCAGACCCACTTTCTCAAGGGAAAGGGAAATATGGATCCCAGGGATAGACTATGGCTTGATGCCTCTACATAGAAACCTACATACCACGATGAGAAACCTCAAAGAAAAATAGATGTGTCCCCTAGAGAAGTCAAAAGAATAAGACATGTCATTATTGTGGAAAGACTAGACACGTGTAGAAAGTTTGATATAAGAAGAGAGAAGATTTAGAGGAGAAGTTTAAACACCTTGAAGGAGATGTGTTCGTTGTACATCGATCTGTTGATAATTTCACCATTCAAGTCGAAACTTCTAAAACCTTATTGTCTCATTCTACGCAAAATGAATGGGTAGTCAACTCTAGGTGCACTCATCGCATGGCTAAGGATGCCTCTGATCTATATTATTTTCGGAAAAAAAATGAAAGCAGTGAAATTACAATGAAATACTCATGAAAATTTCTAGAAATAGAGAAATACAGCAATACTTGATTTCTATTAATGAAAGAATTGTAAAGAGACGGTAAATATATAGAGTGCATGACTCGCTAGAATGGTGGCAGCTTTATCTCTGAGAAGAGATGTGATGGCTACGCTCATTCGCAAGAAGATGATTACAATGAGGCTCTAAAGGCATTTTTATGATAAAAAAGAATGCCAAAACCCTAGACATCCAAAAACCTAATCCTAGGAGATGAAACGCTAAAAGTCATGTGGGCCCCGTTTGGGTAAGTTAGTACATTAACTTCCTGGGGTTGTAAATTTTGCATCCGGTCTCCATTTTAGGCACGTGATAGCCCGTTGGAAATGTCTTTTTTATAACTAAGCATTATGCCATCAAAATTTGACTTTGTCTACAGTTTGACTATGGCGAGCCAAAAAAAATTGTTTAGGGACCCAAAATGGCCCTGGAAGTACAACTAGATGTATTGACATGAAAACATACAAAATAATCCAATTGGATTAGGTGGGAGGCTACCAGTATCCACTTGGAATATGTGTAGGGATTCAGATAGCCCCAAAAGTGTAGAGCCCACAATTACAAAGTAGTACAGAAGAGCATGTTGCACTAAAAACTAACAAGAGGAGCAAGTTGGAACAAGTGGGTGGCCACCAATATCAACTTGGATCAATCCTCCTCCCTTAGGAAGCAATGGTATCCATTGTGTTGAGTGCCCGGGGAATAGGGGAAAGCATTTTTTGAATCTAAAGCTTAGTAATTTGTGTGCCTTGTTGGAGAAGTTGTGCTTCTTGGCTTATGGAAGACTATCAAAAACCTGTTAGTGGAGGGATTGAATCTGTTCCACCAACCTATTGTCTCTGGTTTGGATGGGGCATTGTGTATGCCCCATAGTAGGTGAAGAAACAATATCTTTTGCCTCTTTGACAATTTGTTTTTACTAGATAGAAGGTGTTGAGGTTGTCGTGGTTGTAGTGATCTTCTATGCATCCTTTGAACAGACTATAAAGAGGATGAATTTTGCAATATGAGAAATTACCTTACGGTGTTGCTTTGGTGGAGAAGTAGTCATAACTACCTTTGGTATTCTATATAGATGACCTCCCAGAGTAATAATTACACTACGGGGTCTAGACTCATAGACAACATTGTTGAGGAAAAGGTATGGAACACCTTACTCAATCATTTTCAGATCTTGCCTGGCTAGGAAAAGATAGTTAGGAATGACACCCAAGATTTATAGCCTCAAAAACATCCACTCAATCCGTGAGTATTAATTACAAGGATTAAGACTGGTTTTATAATTTTTATATGTTGCAATGTAAAATAAAATTTATACAAAGCTATTGGAATGTATATATATTTTACAATAAAGAAAACATGGAGACCAAAAGTAAAAAGAGGAACCAAGTCATGAAAACATACGTATGAGAAAGAACAACAATCTAATTTTATTTCATTATGAGATACCAAAAGTGTATTTCTCTTTAAAAAACCCTGCGAGGATATGGACCAAAGTCAAATTTATATATATCCAATGGCCACCATACAAAAATACTCTGAGAGTAAAATAAAACTAAAATCAATGATCTAGATCAGCTTGCCACAAATTGTTTCCATTTTGACTCTGCAATATATTCTTTATCAGCCATGAAAATTAATTCACAAACATATAAGAATACATAGACTATCAAGGATGAATCAACACCTCTAAAAAAAGCAGTTGAAAAGTATAATTCAATCTTGAACCTTGTTGTCTACAATGAGACCCTATTGTCAACAAGAGGATTAGGCTTTCAAGTAAACTTAGAAATGAATGAAAACTGAAACTATCTCATTTAATTATAGAGAAAACCTTAGTCTTATCTGTCTCTCCTTCTATTCTCCCTTGTCTCTTCATCCAATTGAGATTTTATTCTTTCCCAATTAGTTGAAGTAGTTCAACTACTTTCTTTAGTTAAGTCGAATTGACTTAACAAATTTGTTTAGGAGAAATAAATAGTAATAATATATAAATAAGGGTCTTAATTAATAATGACTAAATAGGTGGGACCGCTTGTGACTCCCATCATTTCTTCTTGTTACCATAAAATGAAAAGTATAAAAAAATAATCATTTAGACCATATAACACCCTTGTAACTTCCGTGGATATGACTTACACTGAATAGTAAATATCAGTCATAATTTATATCATATCCCAAAAAAAAATATTCACGTTATCCAAAAATAATGCTTGTTGTCCAAAACATACTGAAAACCATTAAACATTGTCCTTGTCACTGAAAATCATAAAAAAAAAAAAACATTTAGAACTCATATTTGTTCCTTTACGAGGCATATTTTCTCTTCTCACTATTGTTCCCAACTGACTTTTCTTGAGTGGCCCTTGGTTGGTTATACCATTGAGGTTGTCTTTTCTTGATTACATGGGAAAATCCATCCTTGAAGTGGAGGCGTGAAGACACATATTTAGAGGACTCGGTGGATGGACTAGAGGGGGAGGTTGTTTATTTTCCTTTGTCTTGTACAAGTTGGGGGATATCAGTTTTTAATCTCTTTCTAGCGCGCAAGGATTGTAATAGCGAAACAGCAGCAGTAATTTGAACAATGGGATTAATTGGTGGTGGTAGAGGAAATGATATAGTGGGCCAACCACGGTGGTGAGAGACAGGCTGGTGGAAAATTTCTTTCCAACTGTCACTAGTAGGAACCTCAGGCTACAATGACACATGTGGAGGAACGGGAATGCCAGGGAAATTCTGAGGAGGTTGAAAAGGGGGTCTCTATGTTCGTGGATGCAATATACCATGGCCAACCAGATTAAAAAACCCAGCTTGGAACATTTGCTTCAACTCTTTTGGATCAACATCGAAATGAATAGAAAATCGAGGCCTTCTATGGCCTCATTGTCAATTACCCCTGCCTATGTTATTTCATCCATTGTGGCCTCTACTGAAAAAACTCATCCTGTAACAACAATTTGACAGTCTTGAAGTTCTTAATAAACCATACATGAAACTCTGTTTACATAAATCAATATTTGGCTCTGGAATTTACTACGAGGCACATGCAATCCATCCATAACATGTCATTTATTAATTTCCACGTGAACAGGGAATTAATAAGGCTCATGGGAAATATGGAGGTCTTGTATTTAGCGAAAAATAATATCATGGAGGGGAATTGATATGCGAATGTTGTTCAAACAATTAATAAAACAATCAACTTTGTATTTAAAAAGATATATCCAGAACATTAGTCCTCAACCCTTGCCACTATCAACTTCCTTTCATTTCCACACAAACTCCTCTTCAAAATAAATATCACAGAACATGGAATGAATAAATTAAATTTGGAAGGTGAAGGTGGTGTATTTAGAGAAAAATGGTAGAATGGGGGGGGTATATCATATATATTGTTCAAATGATACATCAACCATTCCATCTCTAATATAAATTCACAATCAAACTTTCTTACTGTTCAAAAATTTTAAAACTTAAACAATACTCTATTTCCATAAAAGCAACTCAAAACTAGTGCTTGCTTCACAAAAATGCTTACTTGACTTAGAAATGTATGACATAGTAACCAATTGCCCAGAAAAAATAACCATAATAACAATATTGCTTGTATATAATAGAATTGAAAAATGAACAACATCGTAATCACCACAGGAAATACAACAACAGTTTTGAAGTGCACAAGCTACAACCATAATATCAAAATCAGCAAAGTCCTTAAAGCCCACAAGGTCCCGTGAAGTGAAACAAAACAAATCCTTGTCTATAACCATAATTTTAATCGAACCACAGTTCATCAAACTTCCTCATACTATTTTCATTCTGGTTCGCAGACTTCATTCAAGCATCACATAACTTATCAACAGGTGTCATTTGTAATTACAATAAAACATGGCAATTTTATATTATAACAATAATTCACACATTGCTATCGACTTCATAACTCCATATGGGAAGAGTGTAACTTCAAGCAAATAAGTGTATCCAATACTTCCTCATACTTGCATAGAAAATGACCAGTCAAAACCTATGCCCAAACAAAAGAGCATGAAATAATTATTTCCATCAAATTCTGAGTAAGCAACACTTTCATGATAACGCATAGTGTTCAATGCAACAATGGATAATAGGTGGAAGAAGAAAGCAGGCTGACAACCTGACGGTTTCGCCCAAAAAGAGCATGAAACAATATTACTCCCCTCACAATATTCCACATTAATACTCACGAATTCAGGACTATGCACGGGCGTATTATCCACGAAGACCAACAATATTAAAATATATGTAGAGTGTCCACAAAATCCCATAGGCAATAGGCAGAGAGAACCCATTTTTGAACAAGGAAGAAAACCCAAAACAAGGGAGAAGAGGCAAAGTAGGTCGGGGAGTCCCCAACCACATTATTTTCATAGAAAAACTGCGAACAACTCTTTTAATGCCAATGGTCTCACAACAACCACCACAAGAAAACAAAATTTGAAAATCAACCAACACACAGTCGAATTCATTTTAACAACTTTGGAAATACACAAACCATGAGAAAAAAAGATCCAACTATTGACTTAAATAGCAAACAAATTAGTCATGGATGGCAGAGAAAGAAAACCCCATACTTGTGCAAACGATTTCCTAAGAAGAAAAGACCAACTTGTATACCTCCTCCATGACTGAGCAAATCAGAGCAACAACAACCAATAGAGATAAATGAAAGAATGACTAAGGTGGTGGGATCGAGGTGAATTTGAATAACGTGCATTTACTGCATGTCACCTATCCCTTCACATTTCATTCATAGCTAGTACAAGCCAAGTCCACTCTTAACATCCAAACTAATTAATGAAGCAAACTATACCATAGTTTCCATATGTTGCAATTTATCAATGCACCAACCCTTATCACTACCCCATTTCACATAGAACAACTTTCTAGTGATGCAATTGATCTTGCAATCAAAACAATGTGCACAAAAATTGTTTATAACCTCCAATGTTACATAACTCAAATATTTGTTGTGGATAACATATTCCAATGTCGATTTCAACTCAAACAATGCATATACCCTTGTGGTATGAAGTCACCATATCACACATATTACTTAAGCATGGAGTTTAGGTAATGTCTCAAAATAAATGTAGCATAATAATACTTGTGAATGTTATATAAAAAAAAAGACCTTTCCATTTTAAATCATATCGCCTTTATCATCATATTTGATTAATCATTTTGACGAATATTTTAAACGCAAATAAACTATAGGGCTCATCTCAGCTAACTCATAATCATGTAAAACATAATTGTTGTTTCTTCTTCATAGTCACACAAGTTTCACCAAGGGTCCCACCTATTAGTATATTATTAGATATAGTTAAATAATAATTCATAAGGCATTTGCAACCATTTGCAAGTAGGTACCCTATGTTGCAGTTTTGAGCATCAACAAACTGGAAACTCCATCGAGAAATATGTTTCCGACAGATTGAGAACTCAGAATATTTGGTTTCCCATATGAGTGAACATAGATCAAAGAATTATTGACCAGAATGATTATGAAATAGGGGGGAAAAGATGGCTTAAGGGGAAAAGTGATTTGAGACTTTGGGAATAACTCATGAAAAGTGTTACGTATGAGGGGGTTTGGTCATGTATGCATAACATTCGATTGGTCACAGTAGTATTGGAGGAGAAAGCAATTTCAATGATGTCTATAAGGAGGAAATCATGACAGTTGTGTAACTTAATTTTTATTGATCAACAATACTTACAGAATGGCATCGTTGTGGTGAAACTAATCCAAAACTTATTTCTAATAAACAAAAGAAAACAACAAAAGGAAAATAGCAGAAATTGAAATGGCAGAAATGAAACAACGGAAAATGAACAATCAATTAAACAAAGCAAAACAAAATACTGAAATTGAAAACTATACACAACAATGATTTCCATGTAGCGTTTATCATTCAAGATGGTTCCACATAATTTTTCATGTGGGAATCGTTGGTACTATATGAAAACAATCTCTCTTCCAAGTCTTTTAGAAGATAAGAATTTGTGCCTAGGACAAAAGCGATTTTGAAAGGACCTAGCCATAATTTCTGAAACTTTGAATGTCTTCCTCTGTCACCATGGGTTGAGTCCCAAAGCAATACTTTCTCATTTACTTTAAATTTGACATATTTTGCTCGTTTTTTAAAATATTTTTTCACGGTTTGTTGTCTTCTCTTTATGTTTTCCAAGGAAAACATTATTTTTTCTTTTAAGGCTAATAGTGCATTATCTTTTGAGGGACATTGGAATAATTTAATTCTTCGAGTTGTAGCATCAGTCGTAGAGAAGAAAGTTACAGCTCAGTAGGAAGGATGGCTTCTTGACCACATAAAAGTTGAAGGGGAGTGCAACATGTGCTTACCTTGGTGGTAGTGTGATCTACCGAAAGGGTGTAAGTGAGGAGGGTGTGCCATTGACGAGGATTATCTTCAATGAGCCTCTTTATGATCCTAACCAGTTTTTTTTTAGTAGACTCGGCTTGCCCATTTCCTTGAGGGTAATCAGTTGATGAGGTGAAATGTTTGATCCCCAATTTAACTAAAATTTGAGTCAATTTAGTGGAAATGAAAGCGAGACCGTTGTCTGTAATAATATCTAAAGGAATTCCAAATCTGGAGAAGATATTAGTTTCCAAGAAAGAAATTACGTGTTCATCCTATGAGTGCCTAAGAGGGACAACTTCAGCCCACTTAGTGAAATAATCCATGATTATCAAGATAAAAACCTACCCTACTAAGACGAAGGATTAATAGGACCAATAAAGTCCAAACCCAATTTAGAAAAAGGAAAATCAGGGAGGACAGGTTGCAAAGGCATAGCAGAAAGACATTCTTTCCCAACGAATTTTTGGCACTTGTCACAAGATCTTGCGAATTTATAAGAATCTTGAAAAATTGAAGGCCAATAATAACCTTTTTTGATGATTTTAAAAGCAATAGCTTTAGCAGAAAAGTGATCACCAACGTGAATAACATAATTTGAATATCCATGAGTTTCTTGTAACAATTTATGTGCTTCCTCATTATTCACACATCGAAGTAATATACCATCAGCAAACCTCCTAAACAAAAACTCTCCTAAAATAATATATCTGGAAGACTCAAGACAGAGCCTTCTCCTTTGATGAGTATCTAAGTCACATGGGCATTTATGATATTGCAAGTAATACACCATATTTTTATACCAAGGATGTTCAGCTATGGAAAGGGTTTGACTCTTAATATAAAACAGTGTTTAAAGAGGATTATCATGATTGTCAATATATTCACTTGCTTCATCATGTTGAGCTAAGTGAAGGGATAAGTCTCGTCCCTTAAATATTTTCAAAGTCATGATGGTTAAATCATGCTCCTGGATTTTGGCAAGCCAATGTGCAAGCTTCCCTGAAAGATAAGTTTTTGAAAGCAAAAAACTTGATAGTAGGCAAAGGGACTTTTACCTACATGCGCTTGCCTAGGATAAAGTGGAAAATTTTCTCTACAACTTTAACAAGAGCAAAAGCATGTTTCTCAATATAAGAGTATTTGAACTCATCGTCTGATAAACTTTGGCTCATGTAAGCTACAAGTTTTTTTTTATTCTGGTCATCACATTGTAAGAGAATAGCATAAATTGCTTCCTCGGTGGCATTAGTGTATATGATAAAATCTTTCTCAAAGTTTTTTTTCGCCAGAACCGGTGTGGAACTAATTTCCTTATTAATCCTTACAAAAACATTTTCAACGTCATTTATCCAAGAAAAAGAGATATCTTTCTTTAGAAGATTATGAATCGGTTTAACCATTAAATCAAAATCAAGAACAAACATGCGGACAAAGTTGATAATACCAATAACAGATTGAGCCTCCTTTTTGGAAGTGGGGGAAAGAAGGTTCAGGATAGCAGCAATCTGATCTAGGTGGATATCGGTGGCCACCTGTTGGCGACAGAGGTCACCCCTGGATTGATAGCAGGAGCAGAGCCCGAAGACCATCAGTTTAATGTCACGATTTTTTTAAAGGGTGATCAAATGGAGGGAAACTCGGAACAGTATCGTATCAACTCAAAAACCAGACCAGGCATGCATGAACGAGTGAGGTCTTGATAAACTCCAAACAGTGGGTTGTAGTAAAAGGGTGAGTAGGTGGAAGACTTACGCAAGAAGGGTGCAAAGGTCTATCACAGACATCCGGTTTGTAACAGACTGAAGAAGAATGCGTTCGAACACAAAATCCTTTCACATTCAAACACAGATACCAGAAATCACAACAATGTCACAACAAATCCTTTATCATAACAAGATTGCTAAGTTCGCGTGAATCATTCAACTGCGAACTCTCCGGCACAAGACGAAACCAGATGGAAAGAAAAGAAAAATTGTTTGTTATAAACCAAGAATTCTCAAACACAGAGGCATAACCAGGAAACCAGAGTATTTGCTGAAAATTTACAGTCGGGAGCTTAGATCTACCATCGATAGATACAAAAATGGAAAAAATGCCTACATATACTCAAAACAACAACAGCAGCAGAACCAAGAAAATGCATTGAAAGATTTGCGTCTGCATGGCTTCTGACAGTCAACATCTGAAAGATCGTGCAACTTATGTCAGACGCAATCTTAATTGTTTGACAGTTCCAACGGTGAATCGACGTGCCTTAAATTCATGGCCGTGCTTTTCCATTAAGGCGGAGGCGATATCTAACCACCACCAACTGCTTCAATAACTGCTTCTTGGGATTGAGAACGGCCCGGCCAACTCAGCATTTCAGGATACGGAAGACTTCTCGCGCTACCACCTGGAATAACCAAATAGCTTGAGGAATGGGCATGGAGGCCAGCGCGGAGGATGAGTGCACGACGGGAATGGTGGTGCCAGGTTATAAGGGCATGGAAGGAGTGACAGAATGAGAGAAGGATGACGGAGGATGATTCATGGCAGAAGACATCGGGTAGAAGGGAAGAAGACGGGAGAAACGAACTCGCCTTCGGGTGAGAGGCTGATGTGGAATGGAACGAGACACATGGCAAATAGCGGGTGGATAATGAGAAGAGAGAGAGAGCCACGTGGACCGAAAAGGGGAGGTGGATGGAAGACACCTGGCAGCATGGGAAAGGAGAAAAGGGGAATTACATGAAGGAAGACGGGCCCACTCCTGGTTAAATACAGGGCAGATGAGAAAGGCGGGACTGCACGAGTGTCGTTGATCTGGGCGCCTCGATCGTGGCCGTCGGGAAGCTGCATATGGGATTCCAGACCCCCCCCCTCCGCTTAAAGGTAGAAAAGCGGGGGGGTCCAGAATGGTCTTCATCGTTGTTGATCCGGCCGCGCTAATATGAACCGTCGGAGAGTTGCACCTGCGATTCTGGACNCCCGCTTAAAGGTAGAAAGGCAAGGGGGGTCCGGAATCCAACGCACGTCATTGATCCGGGCACATGGATCTGGACCGTCCAGAACTGATTCTCGTTTAACTCGGACGCATTTGTGCATAAAACTTAGGACAAGTGGGTTTTTAACCCTTCCTTTTGCATTCTATCCCTCTTAACGAGAAATATCGCTAACATTTGGCTCCATGGGGGATAGAGTCATCCCTGTGATGCTCTAAGAACTCTTTTGCAGACTTAGTGCCTTTGTTGTTGGGCTATGGAGTCATTTATTAGTCCGAAAAACAACAAAAACAAAACAAAACGAGCCGACTGCGGCTCACAGAAAACATTTCTTTAAGAAATGCCCATTGACTGGTGTTATCACTCCAAGAAACCCTCTGTGGTTGCAGACCAGAGGTGCTTGGTAACTTAAGAAATGAATGTTTTTTGTATTTTGTGAATGTGGATCAATGGGACAACTCAATACATCTTATAGCATTCAAACATAAAATGATAAACAAATAGACAATGCTTTCAAAGATTGATTAATCAACATGTAGCTTTAAAGTGGGTGGAGAACAAATTGTAACTAAACCAGTGAAAAGCAAGGTCTAAGAGACAATTGAGAGACTTATTATCAGGCTATGAGCTAAACAATGGGATAACAGCCATTCAAAGCTTGACAACACAGATAATAATGCAGAAGAAAGATGGAAAGTTGACAATCAAAACTGAAAGAAACCTATGATCTGTATTAGCATAGAAAGTCTGAGTACAAAAAGAGTATTCCTCTATCCAGAATCGAACCCCTTATCAAACTGATTTCCTGGGCTTTATAGCCTTTACAAACAGTTTTAAGATCCTAAAAACATGGATCAAATCAACTAAAAATAGCCAGTCAAAATCTGTTGCAAAAGAAGTGGGATACTTCCTCAAAATGAGGCTAATCCCAGATTTGTCTCTATTGATTGTTGGTGATGTGTAGAACAGCCTCCCAAGGCTAGATGATGACTTTCAAATAGATATTAAGTCGAATTTGCTGATGTGGCCAAGTTCCCTGCCTTTCTGTTTTAATTAAAGCTGTCCATAGGCCTTTAAAATAACTCTTTTCTCCATGATTTGTCAAAAATAGCTGCTGGAATAGACTTGATAATTCATTAGATATGCATTGGAAAAGGTTCCTAACCTTTTCATATCAAAAATCCCTGACCTGTGCAAAAACTTATTCAAATTCTGGACACACAGACTTTCGGTGGTTGACTGGAACAGTTCCTGGGTAATTTAACCACCGAAAGTCAGAATTTTCAGAAAAAAACTGCCTTTGGGAAAAATCAATTTTCTCACCCATAGAATATTCGTTTTGCACGTTCCAATAGTCGATCGACATCTACAGATCGTAATATTTCCAATGGTACAATCAGATTTGGATTTTTATCTATGGAATCTAGTCAAAATATCCCTACAATATTAGGAATATTTCCTTCAAAAATGTTGGTGCGTTTTTTAGAGTTAACATCTGGCTCCAACTGGGATGGATATCTCCCTGTGAGGTGTTCAAGAACCTAGTAGACCTTGTGCCTTTAGTATTGGGCCATGGAGTCATTCAGCCCCTTTCGGTGGTTAATGAGCACACACACGGGCTTGCCTAAACCACCGAAAATAGAAACTTACCCAAAAATCAAAACTTGATGAATCTCGATTACCTGTGCAAAAAGAATATCCCTATGTTATGTTCTGCACTTAATTTTCTTGGTGACTAATTGATTTATCCTATTTTATTTCCCTAACATGTGAAGATACTCAGACTTCACTTCTCATGTTGCTCATTATATGGTCAATACGTGCAATTCAGTCTTGCACTCCATTGCAGCAGTTTCCCAAAAAATCCTTCAGCTTAGAATAGTAGACATCCTTCAAGTGTAAATATTCTTCCTGGAAACGACCTGCAAGAAAAGTTACATATGCAAAAGGAGGATAAAAATGAATGGTAACAGATATTTCTAAAGCCACAGATCCAGTAGCCAATGCCAACCCCAGATGCCAGTAAGCCACAGCCAAATGCAAATATGGTATTCAACAAAAACAGTGCACAAATGTAGTTGTCTATATATATTCAACCCCGCCAAAGTTGATGTGCCTTTTGCAGCTTTGTGGAATGGTTCAATGTCAGCAAACATTGACATGAGCTGTCCTCATCCAATCTATGAAAGTCTTGGGATCCTTTGGATGTCCTCCTTTGAAGAGCCAAGCATTTCCAGGATCATTTGGAAGACTTTGTTAGCAGCAGTTCTCTCATGCAGAAGGTCTCCATGAAATGCAAGTGAAAGCAAACAGCCACACACCTCAAGTACATGCACTTTTGACTCTGGATGATCTCCCAAAAGTAAAGTCCCCAACTGATATAAAATACTAGGATCTGCTTCCAATTTTCAGTATGAGGTCAACAGGCACATACACCATGACTATCCTCCATGATTAGGAGAGAAATGAGGATTTTCCCCAATTGCATATTTCGGCCTTCCAGAAACATAATGAGGAAACCAGGCTGCACCCCACTAGCATTTACATAAGGTATAGAAGCAGGATCAAGGACTACAGTAAACCAAAAATCCACTGGATTGTGTGGACGATCATAAAGAAGCCACTGATAAGTTTGCAGTAATAATAAAACTCAGGCTGTGAAACCATCAACAGAAGGTGTTGCCAGTTGCAACCTTTTCTGGATCGTGTATCAAAACAACAACAACTTCAGCTACAAAGCATTTTTAGATCCTTTGATATTTTGCCCTTTTAAAAATGACCAAATATAGTCAAAAAACTTCTTTTTGACTTTATTTTTCAAGAATAGTGTTTAGACTTGGTTTGATAATTCGTAATCATCCTATTCCGGAAGATTTCACATCATTCCAACTTGAATATCTCGAATCTGGGCAGAATTTTGAATATTCTGGTTAAAACAGCTTTCTGTGGTTAACAGTATTTGGATTTAAACACCTTATCCACTGAAAGCACTTCTTTTTGGTGGTTAATGAACACTGGAGGGTTCGCCTAAACCACCGAAAAATAGAAGTATTTCAAAAATCAAAATATCAAAATTCTGATTACCTGCATGTTTGTAAATGACTTCACAGCTTCTAGGAAGAGGCCCCTTTCTCTCTGACTAGACTTGTAACTTCATCATGATGTATTTTAACTTGTAACAGTTATATAACAGCCTAAGTAAAGATCCATTATTCCATCAGCATGACACACCACAGATGCTCCATGATCCAGAGTAAGTGCAACTGGTGCATGGTCTCCTTGAAGAGTTTTGAGTAGTTTATCACCCCCTGGAACAGCAGAATCATCTAGTACCGTTGACTTGAGTAGGTTGTCGGATCCAACATGAGAAAGGCCAATGACCCTGAAACGGGTTATAGCAGAAGTAGCTACTACCGATCCCTTGGCCTATGACTCAGCTACATTCATACTATCTGGCTGTACCACCTCAACATCTCCAGTATTCATCCACAAGTGGCAGGAGGAATTGTCAAATGCTAGACTTGTTGGCATGAAGTTTTCTGGAAAACCAACTTTCTCAAGTAGCACCAGTTTCCTTTGACTGAAGATTACAACTTAAAAGCAGTACCCCGTAGAACCTTTCGATTGCCATAGCAACCATTGAACCATCAGAAGAGACTGATAGGTCTGTAACAGCAGAAGAAGTGCAGTTGTCCACTTAATCAGCATAACTGTTCAGTCCAACCACTGTTCCAAATTCAAAAAGTGTCCAAAAGTTGTCCAGTCATGTAGCGTCGTAAACATACAACTTGTTGTCGCATCACCACCCCTTGAGACTACCAGTTCGTTACCATCTACTTGTCCACCCAAAAATGATATACAAGACACAAAGTTTCTATGACCTAAACAAAAGCTCTGTATTTCATGCGCCCCTCCAAGACGATTTTTGGATATATACTGACGAATCTTGAAATCCCGATCTGTAGTTGCAATTAATCTCCCACTGCATAAGATGAACGTGCAATATTGAAGTTGCAAAGACCATCTCGAGTTCAGTATACTTCATTTCACTACTATCCAGACACTAAAGCACTTATTGCAGCTTGAAAATCCCCTTCAGTTGTCAAAGCCTTTGCATGTTGTAGGCTGAAGTTGCAGGACCATAATTTTGCCGACTCCCCTTCTCCAGCAGAGCTTGCTAACTCCCAACCCCCTTTTTTTTTTAATGTTTGCTTCTGTGGAGGAATAGTCTCAACAAGATGATAGCACTGACTTAGCAAACTATATGCTCAACACTTGAGTTCAAAACATGAGGGTATTTGTTTCAATAGTAGTTGCTGCAATCAGAATTTGAGGCACCGATTTGTTTGAGCGAATTTAAGCCATGATGAGGAGACGTACACCTGTAAAACAATCTGGAGACAAATGTTGCGATATCTTTTTTATTTTGCGGAACAAAATCCCATGTGTATCGGGATATGAAACTTATGTCTGCGATTTCATGAGGAAATCACGGGATCAAAACTTTAACAAATGGGATTGAAGATACACCTGGCAGCATTACGTTTAATTATGTATTTGATTCACACCATTCATACAACTGTAACTCAGCATGCTTCTCATTATCTTCGAAAGGTCGACCTGTGCTACGTAAGATGTAATGATGCCCATATATGAAGAATCAACTCCACTTTCTGCAAGTCTTTTTGCATGCGCTAAGGCTACTGTCATCTCGCCTTCATTCATTGTGATGCCCTCGTCATCTTTTTCCTCCTCCATATCACACCCTGCTATGTCTATCAAAATTAGGGTTGATTATGTGGAAGATATCTTCTGCACACCATCAAAACCATATAGAGTATAGGCAGCAACACTTGTATGTGCTTTAATCTTGTTATCATATAACTCATGTGATGACCAATCCATTCGAAGCTGGTGCATACGATATTGAATGGTAGTCATAGCCATTATTTCATTGCCACATAAGTCTGCAAGTCGCAAAGAGGGTTCTTCCCAACCCCTTCTCTTCAGTTTCAATACTTTTGCATTTCAGTAGACTTTTCGTGGAAAATAAAGTATACTTTCAATGGTTTGACGAGGTTCTCAGCCTTGTAACCTTCAACCTCTCTGGCTTTTGATCAGCCTCTGTTAAACAGGAATCATTTCGAACAATCTTGTTTGAATCCTGTAAACTCTCTCGAGCAGCTCCCTTACTGTCCAATAGCCCTTTGTGCAAATGAATACTCCTCCTCTTAAAGTTTTAATTGTCTTTGTAGAAGCTAGCCATTAAAACTAGATCTTGGATGCAAGCAAAAACCAAATTTATTTCCACTGATCTTCGTGAAAGTAGGTCGATTAATAGATGTTATCTCAGTTCCATTGGGCAACAGTAATACAGCTGAATCAAACTTTGCAGAATGAAGAAGGTTCTACAAAATACAATAAGCAGGTAACCTAACACTGAGTATTTTGTGCTTCCTGGTATGGTTCCACTCCTCCATGTTTGAAAGTTTAATTACATTGTCCTCAACCAAGGTCCTTCCATAATGCTCAGACGATTCAAAAGATGATCCCATATCTGCATAGGCTTCAGTTCTTGTATGCTCTTCTTCTTTTTTAATCTTGTACAAGGAAAAGTAGTATTTCATAAAGTATGCTTTAATAACCAGATCTCAAATTCATTAACTGCCCTGTTTTTGTGCTTTTGGTAGTTGAAGAGACAAAGTTTGAAGACGTTAATCTGCTGAAAGCTCTGCCTTTTGGTAGCTAATGAATAGTCATTTATTCGCCTAAGCCACCGAAAAACTGTAACTTCAACCAAACTCCAGAAGCTCAAAAAAAATTTCCTTACTTCACTTATACTGAGAAGATTTTGGTTGTTTTGACGATGTTCCAGTCTTTTTACAGGTCTGGTTCTTCCTCCTTAAGTTTTGTGCCAAGCACTCCAACAAATGGATTCTCTTAGATCAAAACCGGAAATGTTTCCAAAGTCTCTTATAAAGGGATCCTCGGAATATGGTTTTCCATGAGTAAAAGACAAACAGTTTTTCTCTGCCGAAATCTAAGACAGGGTCATCCAAATGCATACTCATGTTTCCTCAACCAGCTTTGGAATGATATTATGTAAAACTATTTTGTGATTTAATAGGAAAGTTCCTATGTGAATCATTTGATGCCATACCAACCAAACCTAATTCCCAAAGGCAAATAGCAACCCAGTCTTTCATATCGAGAAGAACGTTAGATTTGAGAAGACCACGTAGTATATGGACAAGGTGTCTACATTCTATGGAATAACAGAGGCCCTCAAAACCAAGAAGTTCAACTAACAGCCGAGAAGCTGCACCCATGGCTGACCATATTTCTTCCCTTTTTGCAGGTATGTGCTCTAATTCCACATTGTTGAATTCATCATGTTCACGATCCAGCTGTAAGATGGCTTTCAGGTCTGCTTCAATACCCACCTCAATAATCGCAGCAGCAA
>ML804362.1:459630-488808 GCA_009831015.1 Picea engelmannii
CCAGGTCCTTGATGACTCCCAAACATTGTACCCTCCTGGAGTCGAAGGAATAGAGGTCATGATAGGCTCTGGTGACTTCTAATCCTAGCTCTTCCATGACATCTTTGGGCATGAGGTTGTGGGAGGCCCCTGAATCCATTAAGAAATTGTGCAGCACTTTGTCATGTATGTTCAGGGAGGTGTAGAAGGGAGGGGATAAATCATCTCTATCTTCTACCATGGGACCTAGGACCACTGCAGTCCTTTCATCTTGGAGGCTTATGAAGTCTGTGGAAGGGCTAGAGGCTTCAGATTTCAACAGGTGGGGGAAAGGAGGAGTGACTTCTACAAAGTGGATTTTAGGCTCAGGCTCATCTGGTTCTCTTTCTTCTTCATCAGCTACAAAGTTGTTCTGGAAGGGAGCCTGAATCTTTTGGTCATCTCTGTCTCTTTCCTTCTCTTTGTGCATATGGGAGGAGCAAAATTGTGGGGTCTCCTGAAACCCCCTTTATTTTCGGTGTTCTGAGGGCCCTTATACATCTGCCTCCTTTCAACCTTCAATCTCTCCACCTCCTCTTTAAGAAAGTTCATTACTTGGGCCAGCTCATT
The DNA here is from genome assembly GCA_009831015.1 of Picea engelmannii. Lineage (NCBI taxonomy): Eukaryota > Viridiplantae > Streptophyta > Pinopsida > Pinales > Pinaceae > Picea > Picea engelmannii. Next base: position 460,219 of record ML804362.1, read on the forward strand.
TACTTGAGGATGGGACAATGATGGTCCAGAGATGGTGGAGTCAGAAGTCGAGGCTTCTGATTTTCCTTTTCTTCTGTCTGTGTCGGCCTTGTTCCTCAGTCTGTCAGAAGCTAACATGTTGGATTCCACTTCTATAGCTGCATCTTGCATCTGAGCTAAAGAGGTGGCTCTCCTTTCTCTTAATACGAGACAGAAGTCGGGGTCAAATGCGCTAGCATATGAAATTTGAGCAGAGGCTTCGGAAGTCTTTATTTCTGCATGAATCTTGTTATACATCTTATTGAATCTTTTGGAGAACTCAGAGACGGATTCTCCTTCCTACTTCTTTAGGGACCCAAACTCAGTCATGTAATATATGTAATCTTTTATATCTCCCCATTGCCTCAGGAAAACTGTATCCAGGGCTTCAATTCCAGCAATAGATCCAGGGGCCAGTCCCCTGAACCACTTTCTAACCTCACCATCCAAGCTCTGGACAAAGACTCTCATCCAGACGTCTTCATTTTCAATATTGAGGTTGTCTGCATAACTGTAAAAAGCATCCAAGTTCTCTTCAGCAGTTACGTCCCCTTCCCCAGTGAACTTGGGCATATACTTCAAGTAGTCTCCAGCAGAGAGAGGGTTCATGGGATGAGGCAGGACCAAAGGAGCATATCTAGCAGCGACTATGGCATCCATTCTATTATGTGGGGGATTATCACCAGCCATAGGGACGTTGAGTGGAGGAGAACTTGGAGGAGATGGAGTGCGAACAGGTGAGGTAGGAAAAGAGGTCCTCAGAGGAGACGACCGGGAAAACAGAGAGAAGTCTAAGGGACCTGAGTGTACAGGTGTTTCTCTCTGCGCAGCAGTGGTAATCAAAGGAGGAGTGGTGAATCCTCCTGAGGGGGGAGTGACAAGTATCTCTCCCTCTGATACTAGACCAGGAGGAGAAAACTCAGTAGGAACACTCCCGAAGTTCAGAAAATGAGAAACCTCAGAGGAAGTATGACTAGGAAGCTGAGAATAAGAAAATGAAGTTTTCACAGAAGGGGATGGTGTATTACCTTTTTCAGTGATGGAAACTCCTTTTGCAGAGCTCTTTCCCTTTCTGCGCACTTCTTCCGCATCATCTTCCGATGTGGCTAAAGGCAAGTGTGGGTTAGACCTCGTATGTCTGCCTCTCGAAGCCACAGTTGATAAAACAGGTTCTCCCCAGCGGAGTCGTCACAGTGGAGTCGCCAGGTGCACAGTAGCAATCTTCTTGTTCTGATATCTGATGCACCTTCAGAAATCAGTTGATATTTGTCGTTCAATCCCAAGGAATATATTCAACATCGTCCCCGGTAACGGCACCAGAAATGTTGGCGACGGAGGTCACCCCTGGATCGCTAGCAGGAGCAGAGCCCGACGCCCATCAGTTTAATGTCACGATTTGTTTAAAGGGTGATCAAATGAAGGGAAACTCGGAACAGTATCGTATCAACTCAAAAACCAGACCAGGCATGCATGAACGAGTGAGGTCTTGATAAACTCCAAACAGTGGGTCATAGTAAAACGGTGAGTAGGTGGAAGACTTACGCAAGAAGGGTGCAAAGGTCTATCATAGACATCCGGTTTGTAACAGACTGAAGAAGAATGTGTTCGAACACAAAATCCTTTCACATTCAAACACAGATACCAGAAATCACAACAATGTCACAACAAATCCTTTATCATAACAAGATTGCTAAGTTCGCGTGAATCATTCAACTGCGAACTCTCCGACACAAGACGAAACCAGATGGAAAGAAAAGAAAAACTGTTTGTTATAAACCAAGAAGTCTCAAACACAAAGGCATAACCAGGAAACCAGAGTATTTGCTTAAAATTTATAGTCGAGAACTTAGCTCTACCATCGATAGATACAAAAATGGAAAAAATGCCTACATATACTCAAAACAACAACAGCAGCGGAACCAAGAAAATGCATTGAAAGCTTTGCATCTGCATGGCTTCTGAAAGTCAACATTTGAAAGATCATGCAACTTATGTCAGACGCAATCTTAATTGTTTGACAGTTCCAACGGCGAATCGACGTGCCTTAAATTCATGGTCGTGATTTTCCATTAAGGCGGAGGCGATATCTAACCACCACCAACTGCTTCAATAACTGCTTCTTGGGATTGAGAACGGCCCGGCCAACTCAACATTTCGGGATACGGAAGACTTCTCGCGCTGCCACCTGGAATAACCAAATAGCTTGAGGAATGGGCATGGAGGCCAGCGCGGAGGATGAGTGCACGACAGGAATGGTGGTTCCGGGTTATAAGGGCGTGGAAGGAGTGATGGAATGAGAGAAGGATGACGGAGGACGATTCATGGCAGAATACATCAGGTAGAAGGGAAGAAGATGGGAGAAACGAACTCGCCTTCGGGTGAGAGGTTGATGTGGAATGGAACGGGACACGTGGCAAACAGCGGGTGGATAATGAGAAGAGAGAGAGAGCCACGTGGACCAAAAAGGGGAGGTGGATGGAAGACACCTGGCAGCACGGGAAAGGCGGAAAGGGGAATTACATGAAGGAAGACGGGCCCACTCCTGGTTAAATACAGGGCAGATGAGAAAGGCAGGACTGCACGAGTGTCGTTGATCTGGGTGCCTCGATCGTGGCCGTCGGGAAGCTGCATATGGGATTCCGAACCCCCCCCCTCCGCTTAAAGGTAGAAAGGCGGGGGGGGTCCGGAATGGTCTTCATCGCCGTTGATCCGGGAGCGCTAATCTGAACCGTCAGAGAGTTGCGCCTACGATTCCGGACCCCCCCCCCCGCTTAAAGGTAGAAAGGCAAGGGGGGTCCAGAATCCAACGTGCGTCGTTGATCCGGGCGCACGGATCTGGACCGTCCAGAACTGATTCTCATTTAACTCGGACGCATTTGAGCATAAAACTTAGGACAAGTGGGTTTTTAACCCTTCCTTTTGCATTCTATCCCTCTTAACGAGAAATATCGCTAACACCACCCACCTTTTCCAACTGGCTCAAAACAATTTTCTGGCAATTTTGGTAATTTACTATTTTTAGCAGGTTTTAACTTTCGGGGCCATTTTGGGACACTAAACGATGGTTTTTGGGAAAACAAGTTTGGAATATGGAAGTTCCTTTGATATTTTTCTTAAAATGAATCTCCTAGATGATACCTTTCCAACAGGCTATCATACGCCTAAAACGAAGATCGTATGCAAAAGTTACGACCCCGGGAAGTTGATGTACTAACTTACCCAAACAGGGCCCACATGACTTTTGGCACTTCACCTCATAGGGTTAGGTTTTTGGATGTCTAGGGTTTTTTTCATTCCTGTTTATTGTAAAAAGGCTTTCAGAGCCTCATTGTAATCATCTTCTTGTGAATGCGAGTAGTCATCACATCTCTTCTCAGAGATAAGTTGCCACCATTCTAGCGAGTCTTTCACTCTGTATTTTTACAGTCTCTGTACATTTCTTTCATTAATAGAAATCGTGTATTACTGTATATCTGTGTTTATGGTTGCTTCTCTGATATATTTATGTTATATTATTGAATATATGTGATATCTCTGTGCATTTCTTTATTATATATTCGCTCTCATTTCGTGCCGAAAATAAATCTAGACCAGTGGTATCAGAGCAAGCTACTCTTGATCATTTTTTTTAGTGCATGTCCCCGACGAGAACTGAGTATAGCAAGTTGGGTCTCGAGCTTGTCTCTCTTGAAGACAATCACTCTCACATGCCCAAGAAACCCTCAATGGTGGAAGAAAAGAAAAACTACGGAGCAAATGATCCTATCAATCTATTGCTTGAGCAAGCTCTCACGCAACAGAGGGACGAAATGATGGAGAATTTCTCCCACATCCTTCAACGCTCGCCTATAGCAACAAGCGCATCTTCATCAAACAACCACTTTGGAAGCACCTCTCATTTCAAGGTACAGGTTAATTTTTATATTCCCATATTTGAAGTTTAGATAGATGTGGATGCCCTAAACAAATGGTTAAATCTGCTAGAAGGTTATTTGTTTGTTCACAATTTTTTTGAAAGAGAAAAGATCACCTTCACACTCCTTAAATCTCTCCCCCATGTCAAACATTGGTGAGAAACTTATTGGGAGCAAAGTTCCACAGAGGACTCTGGAATATATGGGGCCGAGCCCACTTGGGATTTTTTTGTGGACACGGTAAAGGAACACTATTACCCTGTTGGGAACTATGAGGACTAATACATGAGATGGACCACACTGGGGCAAGAGAGGGGCCAAGAAGTTCCAGAGTTCACCAATACCTTCCATACCTTGTGCACCAAGCTGGGTATCAAAGACTCTTAACAACATTTGGTTCTAAAATACCGTGAGGCTCTACATAAATACATCCAAACTTAAATGGATTTTCTGGACATCTCATCACTCGGTGCTGCTTATCGATATGTTGTTAAAATTGAGAAGAAATTTAAGCACCAGAACAAACGGGATTTTGGGTCTACAAATCCACAACAACCAAAGTATGACAAAGATGGCCCTAACAAATAGTCTCTCGAAAACCAGTCCTAGCCACAGGAAAAGAAGGGTCATGGGAAGACAAAGAAGGACACTGGAAAATGGTGCGATTTCCAAAAAATCCCCTAGCACAACACCGATGAATGTCGATCAAAACAGTCATTGGTGGCCAAGATCAAAGACAAGGAGTCGAACCCTGATTCTGAATCTGATTCTGAAAATACTGGTAAAAATCATCAACGCAGACCCCACTTCTATTGTCGCGACCACAGCAGTTCAACCAAAAGAACCAACAGATCCTGAAGAGGGGGAGCGCCTTTTTCATTCAAAAATGTGGGTGAAGGGGACCCCACTGTAGTTTATTGTTGATAGCGGAAACCAGAAGAACCTCATCTCAGCAGAGGTCGTTAAATAGTTGGAATTGTCGACAACACCACAGCCACAACCATACAGCATTGGGTGGCTTCGCCAAGGATGAGATCTTCGTGTCATTCAGCAGTGTCAATTGTCATACAGCATCCATCCCTTCAAGTATGAGGTATTATGTGATGTTTCCCCACTGGATGTATGTGATGTTCTCTTGGGCCAGCCATATATGTGGAGACGCCATGTTGTTTATGAGTCTCGACCCCGCAGTGTCATTGTTTCTCTAGGGAATCATCTCTACATAATACCAAAGGTAGTTCTGACTATTGTTCCACCTAAAAAGTGTCGCAATGTAGTATCTCATACTACAAAATTCAACTTCTTCACAATATGTTCAAAAGGGGAATAGAAGGACACTGCAACCACTACAGCCTCGTCCGAAACACCTTCTATCCAACAGAAGCAAGTCAACAAGGTTGCAGAAAAGCACAAATATTCCTTCTACACACCATCCTCTCGTGTATCTCAACTTATTGAACAGCCTCATCCTCAACCGGTTCATGATAGACTTCCACAAACTAAGCAGCGCGACGTCTCCAGCAAGGCAAGCAACTCACCAAGATTCAGATTCAGCAAACGCTTTTTCCTCTCCCCCGAGCACTCAATGCAATGGAGACCATTTCTTCCTAAGGAGGGAGGATTGATCCAGGTGGATATTGATGGCCACCCACCTTTTTCAACTGGCTCAAAACAGAGTTCTGACAATTTTGGTAATTTACTATTTTTAGCAGGTTTTAACTTCCGGGGCCATTTTGGGGCACTAAAAGATGGTTTTTGGGAAAACAAGTTTGGAATATGGAAGTTCCCTTGATATTGCACCTAAAATGAATCTCCTCAAAGATACCTTTCCAATGGGCTATCATATGCCTAAAACGGAGATCGTATGCAAAAGTTATGACCCCGGGAAGTTGATGTACTAACTTACCCAAACGGGGCCCACATGACTTTTGGCGCTTCACCTCCTAGGGTTAGGTTTTTGGATGTCTAGGGTTTTTGGAATTTATATTTATTGTAAAAATACTTTTAGAGCCTCATTTTAATCATCTTCTTGTGAATGCGAGTAGCCGTCACATCTCTTCTCAGAGATAAGTTGTCACCATTCTAGGGAGTCTTTCACTCTGTATTTTTACAGTCTCTGTACATTTCTTTCATTAATAGAAATCGTGTATTACTGTATATTTGTGTTTATGGTTGCATCTTTGATACATTTATGTTATATTATTGAATATCTGTGATATCTCTATGCATTTATTTATTATATCTCCGCTCTCATTTCGTGCCGAAAATAAATCCGGATCACAATCCTTTTGATATCTATGCTTATCCCTGAATCAAAAATTATATGTCCAAGGAGATTTCCCTTGGTGATGCTAAAAATAGATTTAGAAGGATTTAAAGAAATGTTGGATTTTTTGCACCACATTAGAACTTTTCTGAGATGACCAAAGTGATTCGATCGATTATTTGAATAGACGGTCAAATCATAAAGATAAACCTGGATAATATTACCGATCATATCATCAAAATATATTTTCATAGCTCTCTGGAAAGTGGCACCTGCATTAGACAAGACAAAAGGTATGTTTTCATAAGCAAATGTGCCCCATCATGTAGTAAAGGTGGTTTTCTACCTATCAGTCCTTTTTACCTTGATTTGATTATATCCAGAGAAACCATCAAGTAAGGACAACATTTGTGACCCTGCAACTTGTTGTAGAATCATTTCCATATTAGGGAGAGTAAAATCATCTTTAACACTTTATCTATTCAATGCGTGAAAATCAACGCATAATCGAATCTAATTAGTTGTCTTCCTAACAGGAACTAAATTTGAAACCCACTTAGAATACTTAACTGGAAATATTATACCATATTTCAAAAAATTTTCCAACTCCTTTCTAATAGTAGCTTCAAGTGGGGGTTAATGGGACTGTGTTTTTTCCTAACTGGTTTTATCTCTTCCTCGATAGGAATGGCGTGTTGTATGAGAGAAGGATCAAAACCATGAAGATCCTTGTATGACCAAGCAAAAGCATCTTGAAATTCATGTAATAGTTCTATGAATTTCTCCTTTTCTTCGTCGGAACATTGGGCACCTATTTTAACCATCTTTGGAGATTTGGAGGTCCCAAGGTTCAAGGAAATGGTATCACCCACTTTCTTTTTCGACTCCTCTTCCTTACGTGTTTCTTTGTTGCTCACATCACTTGACGAAAATGAACTCTGAAGAGGAGTCAAGCCTTTTGGAAATTTGTCATCTTCTATAGATATGATTTCCTTAGGCCTAACCAGTTCATTTTGTATGAAAGCATGGATGCCTTCATCATTAGGGAAAACATGTCATGATTCTACATTATCTGGAATGTGAGGACAATATAAATATTGAAAAGTACAATTAGGCCAAGTTTGAGGTAGAATTTGTCGAGTAGGGGATGTCGCAAATATACATAACCTATCAGCCATTGAATTAAGTTCCCCTCTTAACATGAGTGATATTAAATGATAGCATATTAGAGAGAGGCACCCAAACAACTTGGGTATAACATTTCATCAACTTATTGCTAGGGGAGTAGATTTTATGCACAAGGTTTACAACAAATTCAAAATCACCCAAAAATGTAAGGTGGTCGCAGCCAAGATTATAAGCATTTTCGATGCCTAGCAGTAAGGCTTCAAATTCATTGACATTGTTCATGCAAGTGAAATATAACCTATAAGAAAAGTTGTGGATTTTACCTATAGGTAAGTACAAGATAATGCTAGTTCCATTACCTTCGTTTGAGCATGAGCCATCGAAATGCATGTGCCACATACCATCTTCTAAATCAATTTGTTCTAAATTTGTGTCACCCTCATCATTAAAGATAGAGTATACCTCTAAGTCTTCCTCAATATAATTTACATTTAGTTGAGGAATACTCACTATGTATGGTGAAATTCTTCCTTCTCTTAGGACTATGATATTATTTCCATTCTAGGGAATGGATAAGTGTGTCCCATCAAGTGAAAGATATCCACATGTTAGGGCTTGCCAGTCTCTTTCTAGGATAATAGAATAGTTTCTTACTGGCATGTTGATTACTTGGATGCTAAGGGTTGTCCTTATTTCAGGATGTGCACATAGAACTAACGTCACGTCTTTGATTTCACCTATTGTCGACTATTGCAGACTGTTATAAGAGATCATGCTTCTAGAATTTTCATTGGTACATGATAAGCCTAGATCTTCCACAATGATTTTTGACATTACGCTTGGACCCAAACCGCCATTAATTAAGAAACAATGGGATATATTGTCCATAATTTTCATAGAAATGAAAAATGGAGGGTTTTTTACAAGGTGTCTAAAATTATTTACACCTATTTTATTTACAGTGGAATCCTCTTATTTTGCCTGTTCATAAAGATTGGCTATGGTGGAAGATTTTCCTTCCATGAAATTCTTGAGATGATTTTGTTGTTCATGGATGGCAACCATGTCCAAAAGAGTAGCATCGGCCTTGATGTTAGCCAATTGATTAATAATTTTATACTTGGAAGGGGGAAGAAGGGAAGGAACTCCTTGAATCTTAGTAATTTTGACAGTTTGTACATTAGTACCTTGTGAACATGAGGCTGGAGTGGAAGAAGCGCGAGGAGGGTCGTATTTTCCTTTAGGAGCATAAGTTTTGTTCCTAGTTTTTATAATCATGACATCTTCTGGTTTTGCCCATTCTAGAACAACAATGGTGGTTTTGAGCCTCTTGCTAAATATTTTATCTCTCGCACTCTTCTTAACCTCACCAGTACTTTCTTCGTGATTTTCTTCGCAAACTTTACACCAACTATGAGACATAATAGCCTTGGGATCAAAATTATTTTCATTGGTATTCCTAAAAAGTGTTGAGGAAGAATATGATGCCCCGAGAGTAAGTGAGGGAATATTCCCCTTTCGTTCATAGGCTATCATTCAGTTGTTCATATACTGTACAAGTTGTAAGAGGGAAAACATATTTGTTTGTTTGACTGAGTCTCCTTTAGGGAGACTTGTTCTTTCAAGTTGTTCTTCGTACTCCAGGAAAGTGTGGAGAAGCCAAGATTTTCAATAGCCTTTTCTTTGAGCCTATGACCATAAGGAGAGGGAATTGCATTATAGTAATGCATGAAGGTGGCTTGGTTTTGGGGGCGAATTAGTTCAGGGATTTGATTGTACAATTTGGTGAAGCATAGGTTAAAGGACTTAATAGTGTCACCATCGTTGTAAGAAATATTGTTATATTCCCTTAGTTGTTCGGTCGGGCTCTTAGATTTTCCATAAATAGACTTGAACCAATAAACCAACTCTTCCCAAGTGGAAATAATCTTTGGAGGGAGGTTAAAGAAATAAATTATTGTTTTCCCTTCAAGGGAGTTAACAAATAAGTGCATGCATGTTTCATTGTCGTTAGCCCTGATATTATGACAAGAATTAGAAAATGCCACTAGGTGTTCATTTGTAGAAACAATATTATTCCCTGAGAACTTAGGAATATTCTCTTTAAACTTGGGTAACAGACGAGTAGCAGGTTTCAAATTCAAGGGAGAAGATATGTTCCATGGGGTGGTAGTATCATCTTCCTCAAATTTGAAAAGCTCATACTTCTTTATAATTTTCATAGGGTTGGTCGCAGATTAGATAGGAAATTGATGACTATATAGACTACCTATTATGAATGAGGCCGAAGGTTGGGATAATGAATCACCTCCTGTGCCACTAGCACCACCTGTGGATGCCATTTTGGGAGTGATGGGTAAGGGAGAAAAGGGTGAGTTGGCAGAGTTAGACAAAGTCCTCCTTAGAGTACGTCCTTGGGTCAACAAAATGGCTTTCCTCCTTCCTATTTCAATGATAGGAATAGATTCAAGGGAAAATCCTCTTCTTATAGAATTGTGAGGATTTGAGGACGTGAAAATGAAAACCAAAGACTTAGAAGAAGGAAGGTTACTGTTGATTTCTAGGCTTCCCTTTCCTGGCTTCCCAGCATTCACAGATACTTATATCTTGTTAAACTACTTCCCAAGAGTGTTCAACCTTGGCCCAGGTACTAGAAGTTTCTAGAATGGTATTGAATAAATTCAAGGCAATGCTAGTTTGGTCCTTAAGACTGTGTTCAATATTAGGTTGCCTTGTATATGGTACTATCATGAGAAAAATCAGTGAAAGAGCATATGAAAAAAAATAGAAAGATTCAAAGATAATTGTGAATACAATCAACCAGAGAGATATGGAATATCTCCCCAATATGGTCGCCAAATAAATGTTGAGGAAAAGGTATGGAACACCTTGCTCAATCATTGTCAGATCTTTCCTAACTAGGACAAGATAGTTGGGAATGTCACCCGAGATTTATAGCCTCAAAACATCCACTCAATCCGCGAGTATTAATTACAAGGATTAAGGATGGTTTTGTAATTTGTATATGTTGCAATGTAAAATAAAATGTATACAAAGCTACTAGAATGTATACAGATTTTACAATAAAGCCAACATGGAGACCAAAATCGAAAAGAGGAACCAAGTCATGAAAACATAAGTATAAGACAGAACAACAATCTGATTTTATTTCATTCTGAGATACCAAAAGTGTATTTATCTTTACAAACCCCCATGAGGATATGGACCAAAGTCAAATTTAGATATCTCTAAAGGGAACCATACAAAAAGACTCTGGTAGTAAAATAAAACCGAAATCAATGATCCAGATCAACTTGCCACAAAATGCAGCCATTTTGACTATGCAAGATATTCTTCATCAACCATGAAAATTAATTCACAAACATAAAAGAATGCACAGATTGTCAAGGATGAATCAACACCTCTAAAACAAGCAGCTGAAAAGTATAATTCAGTCATGAACCTTGTTGTCTACAATGAGACCATGTTGTCAACAAGAGGATTAAGCTTTCAAGTAAACTCATAAATGAATGAAAAATGGAACTATCTCATTTAACTAAAGAGAAAACCTTAGTATTGTCTTTCTCTCCTTCTATTCTCCCTTGTCTCTTCATACAATTGAGATTTTATTTTTTCCCAATCAATTGAAGTAGTTCAACTACTTTCTTTAGTTAATTCAAATTGACTTAACAAATTAGTTTAGGAGAAATAAATAATAATAATAATAATAATATATAAATAAGGGTCTTAATTAATAATGACTAAATAGGTGGGACCCCTTGTGACTCTCATCATTTCTTCTTGTTACCATCAAATGAAAAGTATAAAAAAAATAATCATTTAGACCATAATAAATGTTGAGGAAAAGGTATGGAACACCTTAAACTTATAGAACCATAATTCTGCCAAAGTATGTCATCTATAGACTAAAGTTTTCCCATTTGGAAAATTGCATGCCCATTTGGCATACTTGATGTTCATTGTTGTCGAAACTTTATGTCTGACAACTATCGTCAATTCCATCATCAATTCCCCCTTTTGTCAGTTGAAAGGAGAGACCACAAGTGGTTTCATGAACCATCGTCACTGGAATTTTGAACTCCCCCCTTAAGGTGCATGAGAGTTTCATCATTGTACTCCCTCCTTTGATGCTCAAGAGAATAACACCTTTGTAACTCCCGTGGATATCACTTTAACTGAATATTAAATATCATCCATAATTTATATCATATCCCAAAAAAGAATATATTCACATTATCCAAAAAAATATCCAAAAATAAGGCTTGTTGTCCAAAACATACTAAAAACCATTAAATGTTGTCCTCATCACTGAAAATCATAAGAAAAAAAGCATTTAGAACCCATATTTGTTGCTTTGTGAGACATATTTTCTCTTCTCACTATTGTTCTGACCTGACTTTTCTTGCCACCCCTTGGTTGGTTAGACCTTTGAGGTTGTATTTCATTGATTACATGGGAGTAGTCATCCTTGAGGTGGAGGCGTGATGACACAGATTTATAGGACTCAATGGATGGACTAGAGGGGGAGGCCATTGATTTTCCTTTATATTGCACAGGTTGCGAGATATTAGTTTTTAACCTCTTGCTAGCATGTGAGGATTGTATTAGTGAAACAATAGGAGAAATTTGAACATTGGGATTAATTGGTGATGGTCGAGGAAATTACATAACGGGACAACCACAGTGGTGAGAGACAGGTTGGTGGAAAATTTCTTTCCAACCATCATTAGAAGGAACCTCGGTCTGCAATGACACATGTGGAGGAATGAGAATGCCGAGGAAATTATGAGGAGGCTGAAAAGGGGGTCTCTCTGGTCAGGGATGCAAGATACCATGGCCAACTAGATTAAAAAACCCAACTTGGAGCAGCCGGTTCAACTCTTGCGGATCAGCATCGAAATGAATAGAAAATTGAGGCCTTATATGGCCTCACCTGCAGTTACCCTTGCCTCTGTTATTTCAGCCATTGCTACCTCTACTAAAAAAACTCATCTTGTAGAAACAATTTGATAGTCATGAAGTTATTAATAAACCATACATGAAACTCTATTTACATAAATCAATAGTTGGTTCTAGAATTTACTACAATACACGTTCAATCCATCCATAACAATACTTTGTTTCCATAAAAGCAACCCAAAACTGGTGCTTGCTTCAAAAAAATGCTTACTTGCCCTAGAACTATATGACACAGTAACCAATTGCCCAAAACAAATAACCATAATAACAATATTTCTTGTAGATAACAGAATTGAAAAATGAACAGCATCGTAATCACAATAGGAAATACAACAACATTTTGAAGTGGACAAGCTACAACCATAATATCAAAATCAACAAAGTCCTTAAAGCCCACAGGGTCCTGTGAATTGCACCAAAACAAATCCTTTTCTATAACCATAATTTTAATCGAACCACACTTCATCAAACTTCCTCATCCTATTTGCATTCAAGTTTGCAAACTTCATTCAAGCATCACATAACTTATAAACATGTGCCTTTTTTAATTACAATAAAACATGGCAAGTTTATATTATAACAATAATTCACACATTGCTATCGAATTCATAACTTCATATGGGAAGACTGTAACTTCAAGCGAATATATCATACTTGCATAGAAAATTACCAATCAAAACTCGCACCCATACAAAATAGCATGAAACAGTGATTTCCATCAAATTTTGAAAAGCAACACTTTCACGATAATGCATAGGGTTCAATGCAATGGTGGACAGTAGGTGGTAGAAGAAATCGGGATGAGAACCTGAGGGTTTGGCCCAAAAAGAGCATGAAACAGTATTACTCCCCTCACAATATTCCACATAAATACTCACAGAGTAGGGATTATGCACAGGTGTATTATCCATGAATACCAACAATCTTAACATAAATGCAGAGTGTCCACAAAAGCCTGCAGGAAAAAGGCAAAGAGAACCCATTTTTGAACAGGGAAGAAAACCCAAAACAAGGGACAAGGGGCAAAGAAATCCTGGGAGTCCCTAACCACATTCTTTTCATAGAAAAATTGCGAACAACTACACCAGTAAAAGGCACCCACGACTATTTTAGTGCCAATGGTCTCACAACAACCACCACAGGAAAAAAAAACTTTAAAATCAACCAACACACAGTCGAATTCATTTTAAAATCTTTGGAAATACACATACCGTGAGCAAACAAGAGTCAACTATTGACTTAAAGAGTAGAGCAAGAAAACCCCATACCTGTGCAAAATATTGCCTAAGCAGAAAAGACCAACTTGTATACCTCCTCCACGACCAAGCAAATCGGATCAACAACAACCAACAGAGTGAAATGCAAGAATGACTAGAGTGGTGGGCAAAAGGTGAGTTTGAGTGATATGCATTTACTGCATGTCACTTCTCCCTTCACATTTAATTCATGGCTAGTACAATCCAAGTCCACTCTTAACATCCAAATCAATTAATGCAGGAAATTGTACCAAAGTTTCCATATGTTTGAATTTATCAATGCACCAACCCTTTTCACTACCCCATTTCACATAGAATAATTTTCTAGGGATACAACTAATCTTGCAATCAAACCAATACGCACAACAATTGTTTATAACCTCCAATGTGGCATAACTCAAATATTTTGTTGTGGATAACATATTCCAACATGGATTTCAATTCAAACAATGCATATACCCTTGTGGTATGAAGTAACCATATCACATATATTATTTAAGCATGGTGTTTAGGTCCTGTCTCAAAATAAATTTAACATAATAATACTTGCGAATGTTATATAAAAACAAGACCATTCCCTTTTAAATCATATCACCTTTATCATCATATTTGACTAATCATTCCGACGGATATTTTAAACGCAGATAAATTGTAGGGCTCATCTCATCCTACTCATAATCATGGAAAACATAAATTTTGTTTCTTCATCATAGTCAAACAAGTTTCACCAAGGGTCCCACCTATTAGTATATTATTAGATATAGTTAAATAATAAGTCATAAGGCGTTTGTAACCATTTGCAAGCAGGTACCCTATGTTGCGCTTTTGAGCATCAACAAGCATGATGTTTCCACATATATGGTTGGCCCAAAACAACATCACAGACATCAAGAGTGGAAATATCACACACTACCTCATCCCTGAAGGGATGGATGCCATAGGAAAGGCGACATTGTTGGTTGACATGAAGATCTCATCCCTTGTGATTCCACCTGATGTTATATGGTTGTGGGTGTGGTGTTGTTGACAACCCCAACTGTTTGACAACATTAGTTGAGATGAGGTTATTCTAGTTGTCATTATCAACAATGAAATGCAATGGAATGACCTTCACCCACATCTGTGAATGGAAGAGGTGGTCCCCCTCTTCAGGATCTATTGGTTCTTATGAATTGTTGTGGTTGTGATAATTGCAGTGGGCTTTGTGTCGATGATCTGTCTGTTTTCAATATTTTCTGGATCGGATTCTAAATCAGGGTTCGGCTCTATGTCTTTGACCTCGGCCACCAATGGTTATTTTGAGCAGCATTCATCGGTGTTGTGCCAAGGGATTTTGTGGAAGTCACACCACTTCCCAGTGTCATTCTTCGTCTTGACTTTACCCTTTTTATCATATGTCTTGGACTGGTTGTCTAGAGGTTTTTGGTTAGGGTCATCTTTATCGTGCTTTGGTTGTTTTATATTTGTAGACACGAATTCCCATTTGTTCTAGTGCCTAAATTTGTGCTCGATTTTGACAGCATATCTATAGGCATCTCCCAATGATGAGATGTTTAGGAAATCCATTTCGCTTTGGATGTACCTATGCAGATCCCCATAGTATTTCAGAACCATATGTTGCTCGGAGTCTTGGATACCCATCTTGGTGCACAAGGTATGGAAAGTATTTGTGAACTCCATCACTCTTTGGCTCTTCTCTTGTCACGGTTTGGTCCATCTCATGTACTAGTCTTCATAGTTATCAACAAGATAGTACTGCTCTTTGACCACATCCACAAAAAAATCCCAAGTGGGCTTGGCCCCATATATTCCAGATTCCTCTGTGGAAATTTTCTCCAAGTAATTTTCCCATCAATGTTTGACATGGGGGAGAGACTTGAGGAGTGCGAAGGTGATATTTTCCCTGTCGGAAAAATTTTGAACAGAGAAATAACCTTCTAATAGATTTAACCATTTTTCTAGGGTATCCACATCTATATGACCTTCAAATATGGGAATATCAAAATTAACTTGTATCTTGAAGGGAGAGGTTCCTCCAAAATGGTCACTTCATGAATATGTGCTTGTTGCTATCGGCAGGCATTGAAGAATGTGTGCAAAAGTCTGCATCATTTCATCCCTCTGTCGCACGAGAGCTTTCTCAAGCAATAGGTTAATAGAATATTTTACTCTGTCGTTTTTATTTTCTGCCACCATCGAGGGTTTCTTGGGCATGCGAGAGTGATTTTCCTCAAAAGAGACAAACTAGAGACCCAACTGGCTATACTCGGACCTTGTCGGGGATATGTGCTGAAAAACAAATCGATCAAGAGTAGCCTGCTCTGATACCACTGATATGGATTATTTTCTGAACGAAATGAAAGTAGATAACAATGAAATACTCATGAAAATTTCCAGAAACAAAGAAATATAGCAATACTTGATTTATATTAATGAAATAATTATAAAGAGATTGTAAAAATATAGAGTGCAAGACTCACTATGGTGGCAGTTTTATCTCTAAGAAGAGATGTGACGGCTACACTCATTCACAAGAAGATTATTACAATGAGGCTCTAAAGGCCTTTTTATGATAAACAGGAATTCCAAAACCATAGACATCCAAAAACCTAATCCTAGGAGATGAAACTCCAAAAGTCATGTGGGCCCAGCTTGGGTAAGTTAGTACATTAACTTCCCAAGGTCGTAACTTTTGCATACGATCTTTGTTTTAGGAATGTGATAGCCCGTTGGAAAGGTATTTTCGAGAACTATGCATTATATCAACAAAATTTGACTTAGTCTACAATTTGACTATGGTGAACCAAAAAAACATTGTGTAGGGCCCCAAAACGGCCCTGGAAGTACAGCAAGATTTGTTGACATGAAAAAATACAAATAAGTCAGTTGGATTAGGTGGGAGGATACCAGTATTCACCTAGAAGATGTGTATGGATTCAAACATCCCTAGGAGTGTAGAACCCACAATTACAAAGAAGTACAGAAGAATGTATTGCACTAAAAACTGACAATAAGAGCCAGTTGGAACAGGTGGGTGGCCACCAATATCCACCTAGATCCTCCTCCTTGTTCATGTGGTTGGATGAAGATAAGGAGAGGAAAATCTATGTTTTTGATGATTTTTCTCTAGATATTTTTGGTCAGGGTGATGTTTTTTGTCGAGATCGAAATATTGTCGACATATATCATGTGCCAAACCTCAATGCCAATATGTTGCTTCATTGGTATTTTCTGCAATATTTTTGTTTCTACATAATTATAATAAATATGGTACCTTACAAGTGGTATCAGAGTTGTTTCCTCTACAAAAATTGTGGGTAAATTTTTTTCAAGGTAGAGATGTGTATTGCCAGCTTATTTAAAGCATAGAGATATGTCATTCAACGGGTAAAATTGTGTCTAGGGAATACTACATGCAAGAAATACAAATAGTTTCATGAGGTTACTCGAAAAAAAAGTTTCACCTTGTTGGAAACCTATGTAACCCATGTTGGTACCCCTTTGAGTAGTACCACATCAGAAAAGATCCATACACTGCCATAACTCCCATGTACTGTTAGGTATATAGATAGTCCCCTAGGTCTCCTAAAACTATCCCTAGATCATCTGATCGACTGCCTAACTTCTATAGTGACACTGAGAACGACATGGAGACAAATCTTTAGAAAGCCTCTCCTTGTTGCAACCTTAGTTTCAACTTCAACTCTCGCTTCCAAGATGAGGAATATTCTACATTTACTTGGATTACACACTGTTAATGCTTTACCACCATGATTGACTCACCCAGGATCAACACATAAGATCCTCTCCTAGAATATCACTTCTCCACATCGAAATTTACATTTCTTCAAGATACTAACTATGCTAATGTGTTACTTTTTTAATATGGGTGGATTACAGGAACAAGAATGGCCACTTACAAGAGAACAAGTGGCAAGAACCTTGTTATTGAATTTGCCTCAGATAGAGAGGAGGAGGAAACAGGGACCAGTGCTTCAAGGGCCATCCATGATGATGCCCAATGCACTGTGGACAAAGATATATCATACCAATGGGGTGAAAGTTACTAAATGTTCCAACATGAGTCCTTCCTTGAGTTACCAAAGGGTGGCCAGGACTTGGGCATTGACCAAATGATCAGTAGTTCAAATATTCACAAGACGGTCACTCACGCAGTTGTATTCCCATGCACTAAATACATTTGTTGGATTATACGACATACCAATGTTGATGACAGATTTATAAGGGATTCTTAAGGGAAATCTATTTCTTCCTTCAATCCTTTTGTTCTCCTAGCATGCTACAAACTTCACAATGAAGAAATTTAACTCACAAAATATTGAATAACCCAATTCCTCTTGGATGTCAGAGAGGTTATGAAGAATTGGTGGATGTTGAATAAACACTTAAATACCATAAATATACTACCTTACCCACCAAGATGTTGAGGGACCCACACAAATATGTAGCAATTATTTTATGCATACTCCATGTAGAAGTTGATGCCAAGAGTTTCAAGGTATCACGGGTCCCTCTAATACAGTCCATCACAACAATGAGAGACATATTCAATTAGGCAAACATTCTCTCTACTTCCTTGGAATAAAATATGTCAACTACAAAGGGCATAGTCCCAAGTAAACATCCAATTTGAAAGTATTGAGGTTTTCCACTCTTCTAGCCTTGGAGGGTGTGAATCCTCTGAATCCTAGTTATCCTAGAGGGAAATGGCCTCTAATCAAAGGTGCACTCAAATAAGTTTTAGTAGTTTGATGAATCTAGATGGGTCTCCCACACCAAACAATGTGAGGTCTGATTGGGACTTCACACTAAAGAGTACCCCTATTTTTTGAAGGGAATTTTCCTACGTCAACATGGTGCTAGGTCTAGATTTGGGGTTTTTCTTGGTCAAATAATGTTTCTTGGGATTTTAAAAAAATCCTCCTTGTATGTTTCATCCCGTGGTATTACCCTAATTCCCCACAACATTGAGTGGGAAATCTATGAAAAGGTGTCCATGTTCATGGAACTTGCAACAATGGAATGGGATATGTTTACAATATAGGGTATGGAGCCATCTTAGATTTGAAAATGGTATTACTATAAGATCTCCAAGATTAATATAGAAAAATCCATTTACTTAATTATATCAAAATACCCTTAAGGTAGGGTAATTCCTTACAATGATCCTTTTATGGAAGGAATCCAATCATATTCACTTGCCTCTTAAGGTTTGGAAACCTCTCAATGAGCTAAGCTATAAACACAATAAACTCCACAAATCTCATAAGGAAGACTCCATATTTATTTATAGCTAACAATAGAACCCAAATAATAGCAACCCTGTAACTGCATAATGGACCTTATTTAATGAAGTTGCATTACATTTATTCAATCCTAACTAATATAGTGGGCGTTATTTAATAATAACAAACATAGTGGAGCTAGTCCACCTTAAATTGAATAGCCTCTACTATTATTACTCTAATGGGCCTTGTGGTCCGCCATTACACTCCTAGTTAGGATCCCAACACTGTGTCCTAGAAGCTAAGGCATATTTACCTTGGAAAGGCTCCTCAAACATTCATATAAACATAGATCCTAGAATAGGAATTATATATACCTATTTTAGTAACTTCTAACATTTTGACAATGCAACCTAGGGTATTCCCAATCCCTACTAGAGTTTCCTTCTCCCATAACTCCTGCAAAAATGAGTATAAGAATATCAAGACTAGTGCCTCTATGAAATATTCCTTCTTTGATTGAATCTTTTCATCCAAAATCTCAAGTGTAGTATCACTGAATTAAAGAAATAGGGCCCATCTTAAAAATATAGTGGGCCTTATTTAATAATAACAAAGATAGTGGACCTATTCCGCCTTGCATTGAATGGCCTTCACTATTATTACTCTAATCGTCCCTTCATCCATGCATTATACCTGTAGGGAGGATCCCAACACTGTATCCCTAGAAGCTAATGCACATCGACTCTAGCAGGGCTCCTGAAACATTCATATAAACATAGATCCTAGCATAGGAATTATATTTGCCTATTTAAGTAACTTCTAATGTTTTGACAAAGAATCCTAGGGTATTCCCAATCCCCACCAAATTTTCCTCCTCCCATAACTCTTGTGAAAATGAGTATAATCATATCAATATTGGTGCCTCTGTGAAAACTTTCATCTTTGATTGAATCTTTCCATCCAGAATCTCAAGTGTAGTCTCACTAAATTAAAAAAAAAAAATAGGGATTGTCTTAAAAAAATCGATCTATGTCCTTTGTACAAGCAAAATTATTAGTGAAGAAACCCTTTAATCCTAATTTCAAATATACCTACCCTTTGGGATTCCAATGTGTCTTTACCCACTAGATCAACACCTTATCAAAAGGTGATATCCCCATAAACTTTCCTATAAGTGTGTGATACTTCATGTATTGGATATACCCACCAATTCTTTTGGGTGTGACCTTATATATGGGGTTTTCTTATATCTTTTCCAAACATCCAGTCTTCATCTTGGAATATTTTTTTCTTACCTCTCCATGTTTCATTAGAGAGCTCAACTCCCTTGCAGTGTTTTCCTCCTTTCTTGCACCCCCCATATCTAACTTCTTCTTCAGACCTCCTAGGATGACCTCCTTGAAAGAGGGAGAGGATTGTACTACCTCTGCCACCTCATTACTCCCTGCATAGTTCTACCCAACTCTTATGTTGATCAAATCCATGTACATGTACTTAGACAAATCCTAGCTCATGTGTTTCCTCAATTGCCTCATCACCCTCCCAGAATCATTTCATAATGTTCATTTTTATCTTAAAAAATCTAGATCTAAAGTTTATTTTATTGAAAATCATCACATACGTTGTAATCAAAATTTGGATAAGGTATTTAATCCAAATCTTAAAAAAACACTTATTTTATTTTTTATATTTAACTTATGTTAAATAGTGTTTATGTGTAGAAATCATCTCACTTTGAAATCATAGCTAATCCATTATAAAGTTCATAGACATAGTACATTTTACATTAGAGGGTTTCCTAAAGGTTACATAAAGTTGAGACATATCCTTAAATCCTCATCATTAAAGTACGTAGGAAGAGTTACTTGGATCTTTGTTAACTTTGATTGGAAATGCATTTATTGTGGTGTGTTACTTAGTACTTACTTTTGCATCACTTCAAATGTTGAAAAGGATTACCCTTCTCATTTTTTCAAATTCACTCTTATATTTTTTCTCTTATCATATTTCGTTAAATATTCTTGACGTACTTTCTTCTCTCATTTTAAATGCTTATATTCTTTTATATGTCTTAAGATGTGCCCCTACAACCAAGTGTGTTTTTTTATGTATTTAATGTATCCCCACTACTTGTTAGAATTTTTATCCCGTGAAATTGAATTTACAATCATTGAACTTCAATCTTATAGTTAAATCTAAAACCTCTTGAAACACTTATGAAAATTTCAGATTTGCAAACACCAAAATATTGTTGGTAATATTCAAAATTGTAATCCTATAATTAAATATAAAACCTTTTGAAACACTTATGAAAATTTCATATTCGCAAACACTAAATATTGTTGGTAATATTCAAAATTGTAGACACGGCATATCAAAGGGTTATATCATTTTAGCAACATCTAGATATTATAAAAACGAAATCTAAAAATTAGATTTGGAAATTCAGTTAACTCGACACCCACCCAACATTACATATACATTAGATTTGAAAACTATATAATCATGCTAAATCAACTTAGCATTAGTGCAATTGTTCATTATTCGGTGTAGTAAATTAATGACAATAGAAAATCAAATCAATTTTGAAAAATCATATCAATGTACTAAATTTGGAACAACAATAATGTGTGTTTCTATAACAATGAAAAGAATATTGCATAACAACCAATAAATGTCTCCTGAGCTACCAATGCAAAAATCAAACAACTAGTTATCACAACTACTCTACCTTCACTCTACTCTTAGAAAACTAGTAAACTTAATGTATTAAATGATTCACCCCACCTGTGTAACATCCTGGTTCTAACCCTTATGAACTATGATGTATTATGTAAATGTGATTTAGGTTGGTGAGTCGGTAAAGTTGAAAAGGGACCAGAGTGCCTAGGAAATGTAATACATCTATATACATTAATGAAATACAATGTTGGTTGAAAGATGGACAAGGACAAAAGAGATAGGGGGTATGATTCCACGAGAGAGGGGGGCTTGAGGGGATAAGTCTTTTTATTATTATTTTATTCACCCATGAATGATTTTATGGAGAAAAGGGGTTACATGAGCTTCTTGGGAGGGAGGCCATGTGGCTCTTGTCTTCATGTAATTTAAACATCCCTTAGGGGCTATTTTGGGTCTTCTTCGTCTTCTTCTTCTTCTTCATTTTTCCTCACTCATTGTGGCTATTTCGTGTGCTCTTGGGCTGAGCATGGAAACGAATGGCAAGAAGAGGAGAGCCATTGTTGAATGGATGTAATATTTTACTGATCATTCCAGGAGGGAATGGATGCACGTGTGTATGAGCTTGATAGAAGTTCAAATAGAACTGTCCACAACTAAGAATCCTTGGAGTTTCCAGTAGGTAGATTTCCTTACCAGTAGCATTGGAGCCCTAGAGAGAAATGGAACAGCCTCAGGGACTGCATGGTAGAGAAAGGTGTTCATTTATTTGGGTTGTGTAGGTTGAGGGGGAAAGAGAGCTGGAAATTTGGATTTGTTGTGAGGTTGGGAAACTTGAGAGCTAGTTAGCCAATTGTTATGTGCTTTTATATTTGTCTTAGGAGCCATCCTTATGGATTCATAGCCCTGGCTCGGGGGTGACCTGCTATTGAGAGTAAATGAACAACAGTGTCTATGGTTGGGAGGAACGTCCTTGGTCTGTAGCTAGTTGGTGAATGTTTACTTGAAAGATAAGTGCTCTATTTGTTCTTTGTATAATGTTATTCCATTGTGTATTTAATTATCTCTTAGATATGTATTTTAATGTGCATGTCTGTTGGTTATTTGTTCTGCATGGCACATTGTTTACTTATTTATGTTGTAGCATGGATCTTGTCTTATGCATGTGATTTCCATGCCTCTAACATTATTGAATAGTCCTTTGATTTCGAGATAAGATAAGAGAACGAAGTCCTTGGACTCCAGCGTGCCTCGCCTACTAGTGGTTGGGTATGTTGTAGTCGGATTAAGTGGCGTAGCCCAGCCTGTGGGTGGTTGGGTGCGTTACAAATTGGTATCAGAGCTATTGGTTGAAACACCAGGCCAGTATGGGCCGGATCTATTGGTCAGAGTCTCGTGGTGGAGATTGATTTATGACCTTGAAGTCGAAAAGATCAGGAGGAATGGCATTGCAAATTCTATGCAGAATCCAGAGTGTCGGAGATCCTTGAAAGGGATCGTGGGATCGTGATAGTCCCTTTCGAATTGGAGAGTGATCACCATTGGGGGATCAAGGGAGATTTGGATCATTGGATCGGAGGGACAGTGAGTAGGAGTCGTCTGATGAAGGCAGAACCATAAGTTGGGAAACGTTAAGTCCCAGCCGTCAGATCTATATTTTTTATCATCAATCATCGATCGAGGCTAAGCAAGAAAGGTAAGACTTCAGAACTTTGCCACTTCGGCGATCTTGGTAGGAAGGCAAAGCCTGAACTGTCGAAGGCCGAAGTTGTGAAGTCCTGTCAATTGTTCGATCTGATGGAAGGTGCGGGGAGATCTTCGTCATTGATCATGGTCATCCGACATTAACCACTTCAGGAGTATGTGACTCTAGGAGTTTTTAAATTTGTTGAATTGTTACAGCCTAGAGCCCTGGAGTGTTGAAGTCCCAGAATTCCCATCGATCGTTAGATTGAGGGAAGGACTTCAGAAGTATTTCGAGTTGTCAGATCTAGCAATTGTAGAGGGGTAGTGAGGTTCAAACTTTAGACCTTCACCACTCTGATGATTACTAAGTATGTTGCAGATAAAAACCTCGAAGCATCGGAGCCTTGAAGTGTCAAATTCATGAAGTGTAAACTCATGAGGTCACGTGGATCGTCGGATCTGGATCAGTGCTTATGGATTGTCTGTGCAGTTGATGATGTGGCTTATGCCATGTGAAAGGGGTGTCATTTGGGGACACGTGTCACCCGGATTTGGTAGCTTTTGGACCCCGATCTATTCATTTTTTAGTAACACGTGGCACATGTGCCACGGGCCCACGTCACCCTAGGTGATGTCAGCGTGTCGTGTCATCTCCGGGAGTATGTGACTCCAAGGGTTTCCAAGTTTCTACTAGTGAAACATTTCGAAGCCTAAAGTTGTGAAGGTACGTAGACCATCAATCTGAGTTTCCCTCGGGACCTTTCTCGACCATTGGATCAAGTAGAGGAAAGTACTTCGAAGGATTGTCACTCTGGGGAAGTGGAAGACTCGGGAATGGAAATATCCTAGAGCGTCGAATTTTCAAAGTGTGTAAGGATTCTTTGTCCCAACGCTTGATTAAGTCTAGATCGTCTGATTGATTCATGGATGAACGAGGTAAGTACTTCAGAGGATTATCACTTCGGGGAAGTGGAAGACTCGGGAATGGAAATATCTTGGAGCCTCAGAGCACCAAATTTTTGAATTGGTTGAGATTTGTCCATCTCAATGCTTGATTAAGTCGTATTCATTGATTTCATTGAAGCCTCCAGATGGGGGCAGGACCGTCCATTCTGCAGGAGATCAAATCTTATCCATCTGACCTACTAGTAGATTCATTGGAAGGGCTTCGACAAAGCTTAACCCCGGGATAAATCGGAGGTTGAAGAGGGAGAATAATCGAAGGCCTAATTCTGGAGGACTTGGTCCCCACGTCAGTCTCATGATAAGGTAAAGATATTTTTTATAAGCGCGAATGGCCTAGAAGTGAATAAGCCTTTGGACATTATGTTTGAACGAGGTCCTATGTAGAGAATAAAGAGAAAAGCGCTAGAGGAAAGCACTAAAGAATTAATAATTCCATGGTTTCGAGTCGTGGTCACATGGAAATTGGATTGAAGGAAGCGTTTGTGCATAATTTGGATACTATACCAGTTTAAAGGGGGTTGTGGAATTTTTCGACAAAATCTAGTTGCAAAACAAGAGAAAAGGGGTTGAAAGTGGTTTTTTTTCAGGGAGCCCTAACTTTCAGCTCTGATATTGAATTGGGGCAAGACTTCAATCATTGAAAAGTTGATTCAGAAGATCCTCGAATGACCTGAATCATTCTATTTTTTTGGATAACTATTATAATTGATATTTTATTTTCATCATGAATTAAACAGAAAAGGTACCTGTAAATTTAATTGACAATTTTTGTATGATATGTATAATTCTAACCAGATGATTTCTTGCAGATTTTGACAGGATTAGAGGTACAATCAGATCAATTCCAGTCTAGGATCATATGTTAGGGTCATGGGAGAATGACACAGTTTACAGGAGTTGGATAATGCAATCAAGAGCTACAGAGAAAGTAATGAAAATGGGATAAAGAAATCAAGAATGTTGGAGCAAAAGTATTAATCAACAACCTCATAATATGAATAAACTACAAGTACAACAAAAGTAAGAATCCTCACATAGGATATGAAGTTAGCGGGTTAAAGATGTCATGGATGGGCATAAAAGGAAAATTATGACTGCCTAACCTTGAAGGAAGAGAGGTGTAGACAATTTCAAAGCTTAAGTTTGAAAGAAATCCACTTCTGATATTAGAGTTCACAATGGAATCGGGATGTCAATGCAGAGAAATTGGAATGCTCTCTCACTTGAAAAGTGTCATTGAATGAAAATGGACTTCCATTTGGGGAATGGTATTAAGTGTGAAAGGTATGACTTCACATGGAAATGTTAATAAAGTAACGTAATGGACAACTAGGAGTAATAGTATTTGATTAAATAATGTTGTAGTAGAGTGATGGAATAATTGAGCTACTTCATTCCAGGGTGTTGGAATGTGTCATAAAGGTAAAGTTGGATATGACTACCCAAAAAGAGATATGGAAATTGGAGCACACTGGTTGGATTGCAGAATGGCCAAGTGAAACTTGGCTGGAAAGTGTTCAGGCCAGGGAACAATAGTGCAGATGAGTAGAATGGGAGCACACAAGGTGACAATGATCTAAAGGAGTTCAAGAAAAACCAACTACAACATAAATAGATAAATAAATAAATGAATTAAAACAAAAATGCACTAGAGTGCATGGGGCATACAATGAAGTTAAATTGCATATGAATTAGTAGGCATGCTCACAGTGAATTCTTGGTGCATATGAATGTGTAATTTTGCATATGTACATGTTTGGATATGGATATAACATGCTTGTGAACTTAGAATGGTTTGTTATTAAGAAATAATGATGTTATGGAAATTGAGTATGACTAATGATAGATTATATATTCAAGAAAAATGATATAGTAGGGTTAAGGATGTGGAGGTTGTTGTTTCTTATGTTTTCCATCTAGGTGAAAACCCATGACTTCAGAAGTTTTTCCAGTTGTCATATCTAACAGTTGTAGAGGGGTAGTGAGGTTTAGACTTCAGACCTTCACCACTCTGATGATTACTAAGTATGTTGAAGATAAAAACCTCAAAGCATCGGAGCCTTGAAGTGTCGAATTCATGAAGTGTAAACTCGTGAGGTCATGTGGACCGTCAGATCTGGATCAGTGCTTGTGGATTGTCCATACAGTTGATGATGTGGCTTATGCCATGTGGCAGGGGTGTCATGTGGGGACATGTGTCACCCGGATTTGGTAGCTTTTGGACCCCGATCTATTCATTTTTTAGTAACATGTGTAACATGTTCCACGGGTCCACGTCACCCTAGGTGATGCCAGCGTGTCGTGTCATCTCCAAGAGTATGTGACTCCAGGGGTTTCCAAGTTTATACTAGTGAAACGTTTCGAAGCCTAAAGTTGTGAAGGCACATAGATCGTCAATCTGAGTTTCCTTCGGGACCTTTCTCGATTGTTGGATCAAGTAGAGGCAAGTACTTCAAAGGATTGTCACTTTTGGGAAGTGGAAGACTCAGGAATGGAAATATCTCGGAGCGTCGAATTTTCAAAGTTTGTAAGGATTGTCTGTCTCGACGCTTGATTAAGTCTCGATCGTCCGATCGATTCATGGATGAACAAGGTAAGTACTTCAAAGGATTATCACTTCGGGGAAGTGGAAGACTCGGGAATGGAAATATCTCGGAGCCTCAGAGCACCAAATTTCTGAATTGGTTGAGATTCGTCCGTCTCAACGCTTGATTAATTTGTATTCGTTGATCTCGTTGAAGCCTCCAGATTGGGGCAGGACCATCCATTCGGCAAGAGATCAAATCTCGACCATCTGACCTGCTAGTAGATTCATTGGAAGGGCTTCGACGAAGCTTAACTCTGGGAGAAATCAGAAATTGAAGAGGGAGAATAGTCAAAGGTCAAATTCTGGAGGACTTGGTCCCCACGGCGATCTCATGATAAGGTAAAGAGATTTTTTATAGGCGTGAAGGGCCTAGAAGTGAATAATCCCTTGGACATTATGTTTGAACAAGGTCCTATGTAGAGAATAAAGAGAAAAGTGCTAGAGGAAGGCACTAAAGAATTAATAATTTCATGGTTTCAAGTCGTGGTCACATGGAAATTGGATTGAAGGAAGCGTTTGTGCATAATTTGGATACTATACCAGTTTAAAGGGGGTTGTGGAATTTTTCGACAAAATATAGTTGCAAAACAAGAGAAAAGGGGTTGAAAGTGGTTGAAAGTGGGTTTTTTTCAGGGAGCCCTAACTTTCAGCTCTGATATTGAATTGGGGAAAGACTTCAATCATTGAAAAGTTGATTCAGAGGATCCTCGAATGACCTGGAATCATTCTATTTTTTTGGATAATTGTTATAATTGATATTTTATTTTCTTCATGAATTAAACAGAAAAGGTACCTATAAATTTAATTGACAATTTTTGTATGATATGTATAATTCTAACCAGATGATTTCTTGCAGATTTTGACAGGATTAGAGGTACAATCAGATCAATTCCAGTCTAGGATCATATGTTAGGGTCATGGGAGAATGACAGAGTTTACAGGAGTTGGATGATGCAATCAAGAGCTACAGATAAAGTAATGAAAATGGGATAAAGAAATCAAGAATGTTGGAGCAAAAGTATTAGTCAACAACCTCATAATATGAATAAACTACAGGTACAACAAAAGTAAGAGTCCTCACATAGGATATGAAGTTAGCGGGTTAAAGATGTCATGGATGGGCATAAAAGGAAAAGTATGATTGCCTAGCCTTGAAGGAAGAGAGGTGTAGACAATTTCAAAGCTTAAGTTTGAAAGAAATCCACTTCTGATATTAGAGTTCACAGTGGAAGCAGGATGTCAATGCAGAGAAATTGGAATGCTCTCTCACTTGAAAAGTGTCGTTGAATGAAAATGGACTTCCATTTGGGGAATGGTATTAAGTGTGAAAGGTATGACTTCACATGGAAATATTAATAAAGTAACTTAATGGACAACTAGGAGTAATAGTATTTGATTCAAGAATGTTGTAGTAGAGTGATGGAATGTTTGAGCTACTTCATTCCAGGGTGTTGGAATGTGTCATAAAGGTAAAGTTGGATATGACTACCCAAAAAGAGATATGGAAATTGGAGCACACTGGTTGGATTGCAGAATGGCCAAGTGTGTTAAGAACCAAATACCAATATAGCATAGAAAAACCTCAGAAAAAGTACTCAACGCCTTGAAAAAGATATAATTTCAGATAATAAGCCTCTTCGAGGGGGTAACCTCCTTTTACCCCAATTAAATGTTCAAGTACAAGATGATTCAAAATGAAAATGTCTCATTGGTATATATATGAGACTAGGAGGTATAATTACAACTAATGGCCTAAAGCCGACATAAATAAAATAACATTACTAATATAATATGCCCCAATTGAGGGGTAATGAGCCAATATTAGGGTTTAACATGCCCCTCCCTTTGAGACAAGTGTTGT
>ML804363.1:36836-49656 GCA_009831015.1 Picea engelmannii
AAAGTCCTTTTTATGATAAACATGAATTCCAAAACCCTAGACATCTAAAAACCTAACCCTAGGAGATGAAGTGCGAAAAGTCATCTGGGCCCCATTTAGGTAAGTTAGTACAACAAATTCCTGGGGTCGTAACTTTTTCATACGACCTTCATTTTAGGCACATGATATCCCATTGGAAAGGGCTATCTTAGGACTACACATGTTGTCTGTGGAAATCCCTACACATGTTTATTGTGAATGTGGTGATCCATAAAAAAAAAATTTAGGGCCTCAAAACAACCCAAGAAGTTAGGGACCCCAAAAGTCATGTGGGCCCCGTTTGGGTAAGTTAGTACATTAACTTCCTGGGGTCGTAACTTTTTCATATGATCTCTATTTTAGGCATGTGATAGACCATTGGAAAGGTTTTTTCAAGAAATATGCATTACGCTATCAAACTCTAACTCCGTCTACAATTTGACTGTGGAGAGCAAAAAAAAAACATTGTTTAGAACCCCAAAATGGACCTGGAAGTACAACAAGATGTGCTAACATGAAAATATACAAAATGCACTAGTTGGATTAGGTGGGAGGCCACCAGTATCCACCTAGAATATGGGTAGGGCTTCAGACATCCCCGAAAGTGTATAACCCACAATTACAAATAAGTACAGAAGAACATGTTGAACTAAAAAATGACAAGAGGAGTGAGTTGGAACTTGTGGGTGACTACCAATGTCCACTTCGATCAACGCAGAGTAATGATTCATCTCATAGATGAAATTTAAGGCCAGGGTAAGTAAACATTACTAAACATCGTGTCGTGATATGACAATGGTAGGTGTTAAAAACTATGTCGAGAATGTTTAGAGAGGTAAATTTTTAAATGAACCCTTTATCATTCATATCAACGATTTATCAATAGTTTTAATCAAAGGATTTAGTTCAGGATCGACATTCAAGTTCATAAATTGGTTTATATCAAACCCGTACCTTTTAAAATTGAGCTTAGTTTGTAGGAAATGAATCTTACTTAGGTTTTTTAACATAATTCAAAGACCTTCCATTAAAAAATAGCTCAAGGATCTTCTTATTCAGACCTTAGATTAGTTAAAGAAAATAAACAATAATATTTAATGCATGCAAAGGGATACTGTCACAAGAGTTTGAACAACAATTTGCATGAAAATAATATTCAATTTCATGATTTACAGTCATAAAATTGAAGAGGGAAAATGATCAATAAGTGACACAAACATATTCTCATGAAAATGATAAAAATTCAAACAAGACTGAATGGCACTAAACAAACACACCTTTGTACAAAAAAAAATTAGTCAATATGACACTTATGTACATACAAGGTAGTGAGTATAATAAATGATATTGTATTTCAAATGACAATGAAAAACAAGATGTTAGTTGGGCAACCAAAAAATGGTCACTCATTGGGCAAAGCAATTATATTTGTCCTAGTGAAAATATCACATCATTGTAATGATCCTCCTTGTTACGACGACAAGCCTCATATAACAAGTGCAATTTTTTTTTTTTCTTTTAAAAGTGTGTGCGTGCGTGTACAAGGGAAACAAACACATTCGACTCTGCGTCGCCACCCAACGACGAACAAAACACAACCACGACGAATCACAACAAGACGACATAAGACGCACAACAAGTAACTGCATGCATTTAATGACGATCAATCGACAATAAGTAAGATTGACTACTCGTCCGTCATACCCTGAAATGGTTAGGACATCCAAGACACATAAACAACGCTCAAGCCCAGGTTCCCATCGATTTTAGCCATTTAAGTTCTCAGGGATGGCGACTGTTCTGAGGAACATGGAGGTGTCTACATCTCGCCCGACACAAGCATACCAAGCACATGGAAGGTTTACCAACCAAGTACAACATTATTTAAATGAATAACAACCCTCATTTACTAACTCAGAATAATTTATTGTACTTAATTCAAGGACATTCCACCATATATGTTTAACAATAACAATAAAAATTACAATAATGTTGCCATGAAATAATAAACACATTACATTTATGTCACATTAACTTTGCAAAAATAACAATCACCTTACCTCTTATGTGTTATCCATAACAATAAAACTACAATATCATTGCCATAAAATGACAACACCATTTCATTTTATGTTACAATAACTTTGTAAGAATAACAATCACATTACAAGACAATGATAATTAATAAAGCCAGTAAGGAAATTAACACAGCTTATTCCAACCTCCACTACAAGCCCTGCAATGCATGTCTAAAGCACATAATTTCATAAGGTACAATCTAATCCACCTTGAAACAATTTCCTTTGTGAATTTTAATTTTTCTAGAGTCATCATAGTTCCATCTAAATCAATTTACCTTAAAATGTTATTGTTGTTATAAAATTCTAATTTAAATCACTAACCAATAATCATGGGGAATATATACAACAATGTCCGAGGAATTAAATCATGTATATCTTAACAACCTTTACACACAAATTCATCATCCCACTGGTAAGGATAATAGTAACAATGATATTAATAATTGTTATTATTATTATTATTATTAAAGGAAAAACTTCATCAATCTAATTATAATAATCATTTTTAAAATCTTAAACCATTTCATAATTATGCAAAGAAATCTAAAAAGGTTCTACAATATTCATACCCTTCATCCAATAATAATGAAACTCTACACTTGATAGATCATGTTCATTTGTGACGCCCCATATAACATGCTAGAATAAATTAAAAGTTAAAACAAAAGATAACGATGGAATAACGATATTAAGATCTATCCAAATAAAATTTATAGAGAAAAAAGGTGAAAACATATGAGACAGTGGATATCTTATCGGCCTATCTTTGGTATTAATAAATAATTGAGGGCCGAGGCAAGGGATAAAAGTTTTACTACACCTGTAAATATCCAAAAAGGATAAAGGTAAAAGGAAGAAGCAAGATTAACAAAGGATAGCTATCACCGTAAACCAAAATATAAAGTTGGGAATTTACCCTATATGAATGTGTTGAAACGTTGTTAATGCATAATCAAAATAAAATGGTGTCACCATAAGGATGGGATTGCTTTCAAGTAAAAGCTATTTAAAATCCTTGCAGGTGCACAAGTGCATACAATTAGAAACAATCCAAAAAATAAGAATGAAACGTTGTGCCTATAATTAAGAGACAATCCAGACATTAGATAAATCGTTGTGCATATGTTATGAGACAATCCAGAAATCAATGACAGTTTAAGGACGAAGAAATTCGTTTGCCAGGGACGGAGGTTTCCAGTGACGAATTTACAGAACAATACAAAACGAAAATGCCCGACACCCATTGCAGGACGAATTCTTTGAACTAATTTTACAAAAACGAAAATGCCAATACACTCATTGCCATAACACATTCTCAGAACTAAATTTTACAAAACGAAAATGCCAATACATTCATTGCCAGAACGAATTCTCAGAACAAATTATACAAAACGAAAATGCCAATACACTCATTGCCAAAAAGAATTCTCAGAACTAAATTTTACAAAAATGGAATGCCAATACACCCATTGCCAGAACGAACTCTCAGAACTAATTTTACAAAACGAAAATGCCAATACACTCATTTCCAAAACTAAATTTTACAATACAAGACGAAAATGCCCGACACCCATTGCAGAACGAATTCTTTGAACTAATTTTACAAAAACAAAATGCCGATACACTCATTGCCAAAACGCATTCTCAGAACTAAATTTTACAAAACGGAAATGCCAATACACTCATTATCAGAACGAATTCTCAAAACTAATTTTACAAAACGAAAATGCCAATACACCCAGTGCAAAATGAATTCTCTCAACTAATTTTACTAAAACCGAAAATTTCAATACACCTATTGCCGGAACGAATTCTCAAAACTAAATTTTTCAAAACGAAAATGCCCATACACCCATTGCCAGAACGAATTAAAATTTATTATTTTTTAACTATTTCATTAATAGCGGTAATATATATATATATATATATATATAGATGACAAAACGAATTCACCATTATAGAAAATTTGATCTATAAAAAAAAATGACATAGNTTTTTCGAATGCACCTCAACAACACGAGCAAAAAAAAAAAAAAAAACCATTCCATCAACCAGAACCACACAGATTTAAGCCAAGTAGTTTTTATCTCACAAGCCAAAATAAAAATGCTGATAACATTAAGAGAGGGCCAAAGTCCTAATACCTTCTATCATGCAAAATGAAAAACATACCATTGCTTGATCGCCTACTCCGGGTGACGTCCGCGTGCTCCGTGCAATCTTGCTCACTGACCGTCGAGACTACACCGATACCTCCCAGCCAATGCTAGGGGAAATCTGCTTCCCCCTTAGCCCCCCAAGCCGCAAAGGGGCCACACAATATCCAGATGGTACATCTAGCTCCCAACCCGCCTCGCAAGGCCTTGCTACAACTCCTATCTGAGCTGGGAAATCCCAACTCCCCATAAGTAATCAGTCAAGTCACAAATCCAACAACGTAATGTTACGCTAACAATCGATCCCCTACTGCCTTCTCTTCCCCTTTCTTTTATAGATATTTTGAACTTCCATTCTTTCCCTAATCTTATTAAATTTAAGATTTAATAAAAAAATCTCCTTCGTACAACTGTCATTCATCCCCCACATTCCTCCAATAATCAGTTTCTTTAATTTATTAAATTGTCTTATTTCCCTCACGCACCTAGAGTTGCTCCTAAATTTACTCCTAGGTGTTCCTAGATTCCCTTACAAGTTTAAATATTTTCCCTAAAATGAAGCTGCTAATTTAGTTCAATTTAGAAGGTTCTTAATTTGCAAATTTTTTACTATGTTGGCCTTGCTTTTTACCATAAGTTCCCTTCTTTCCTTATTATGTTTCCTCCATTCCTTAGTTTCCTAATTTTTATCATTCCCTTCTTTCCCCTTTTTATTAGAGCGAAAATGGCAGTTGCGCAATTTAACCCCTTTTCCTTTTTATTAATAATTTAATATATTTTACTCTTTCACAAGTTAAACAATTAAATTATTACTCTCTTCATTTTACCCAAAAAAATTTATGAAGACTAAAACTATTACTTAAGTGGTTTTTAGTTTAATTTTTATTTTTTATTTTTATAGGGTATTTTTCTTAGGGTTAGACAAAATTTTACCCGTAGAGAAGTTTTATACTTAGGACTTAGATTCTGAACAGGATGATATTTAATTAGGGAAGTTTTTTAAGAATTTCTTAGGGTGTTAAATGTCTTAGGGCCATCTAGGTTTGTTCCTTCATCATCATCAACGCGACGTGCCCTTCAGGACGCACCACGTGCTCCAAGGGTGCCACTCGCCTTGTTTGTTTCTTTTGCGCAACGTGCCCTTTAGGATGCACCACGTGCTCCAAGGGTGCCACTTGCCTCTTATGTTTTCTTTGTGCGACATGCCCTTTAGGATGCACCACATGCTCCAAGGGTGCCACTCACCTCTTGACTGATTGGTAGACATCAATAACCCCTGGAGTCAACACTCCGCCAGGTGAACTTGTGGGAGACTAAGGGCTTATAAGGAATAAGAACCCCGCCTTATTGCCTGCCCCTTATAATCATCGTGAGTGACTGTCGCAGTTTGCCCTCACAGCATCGTGCGTCCTCTCGAACTAGGTAATTGTTAACCTACAGTTCAAGCCATGACGAGAGTGCTAGTAGGTTGTGGCAGGGTTGTTTTCCACCCCTCTCCCTTAACCTCTCTGGTAGTCGTGTGTTTGGCCCCTTTACTCCATATGTGAGTTTGGTCGGGAAGCTATCGTCAGCCTGCATCATCAACAATCATGTCAGAACATGTCCAGATCATATCATATAATCAAATGTACTAAAATCACAGTAAAACCATCAAACCCCAATAGCACACTCCCTAACTCAATCTGGAGTCCAAGGGGTTCCGTCAATGCCTCTCCATCCTCAAGGTCCAAAATCCTGCACACTCAGTAAAACCAAGTCAATAGCACCTTTCTATGTCAATGCAATCAAACATCATGTCATCTATCACAATGCATCATAATCAAGCACAAATGTTTTAATATCATAATAGTCCAGATCACTTGCGAGCAATTTTCCTCAAAGAATAAGTTTTCTCAGTGCACCAGAGTGGGATGTTACATAAACCTCGTGATGCAGGAGCATCACTCACTCATCAAGCGAGCCAGTGCATGGAGTAGAAAAGATAGCTAGACAGCACCAGCATACGTTTTGAAATGCTTTGGAGGTTGTTGCATCGTTCTTTATTTAAGGCATTCATAAAGAAGCGCACTTGTATTGTAAATGGACCTTGAGCCTTTAATCTCTCGTCCTTAATAGATAGGAAGGCATTTAATAGGTTTAATGATGTTAGATAGGAATTAATTGTAGATTTGATAGTTGTAGAATTCGAGAGGGCAAATGGAATATAGGCACCCTCCTTTGTACATTGTATGAATGATTGAGGATCAAGCATTCAAAAGAGAAGAGCAGAGCAGAGAACTTGTGGAGAACACCCATGTATAGATTGAATTAATATAAGAGAGCTTTTGATTCAATTTCATGGTGGTTGTTGTTTCTCTGGGTATGTTGCTTATGTGCTCATGAATGTTTTGTTTTCCTTGTATGCATTTGCTTTTGAATATGTTCTGTATGTGATTTCAGAGGTTTACTGAAGTTTGAGAAAGAAGAGAATGAGTTTCAATTGTTTCTCTGTCTGAGCCAGGAGATTCCTGCATAGAGTGCAGTCGAATTCATCCGCATAGAGTGCGTTGATGAGGCTAGACAGTTAAACTCTTATTCTCATCTGCCTAGAAGTTGATTTGGGTCTAATAGAGTCATGCAGGAGAAGTGCAGGCTGAATTTGGGGTCTCTGTAGCTATTCTGAGCACAGGAAGACAGGGATTACTGTGGCTTCGAGCACATAGGATTCAAAGAACTCAACACTTCGAGAGCTGTTGGGGTAGAGCGCAAGAGGTGTGTATAAATTCTCTGAGGGAGTCAGAGTCGACAAAGCTTAGGAGGGATAGTTCCTTGTGAATACTGTGGGAACAGACCCAGGAGAAGGCTTGAGCAGGATAGTGCTTGGGAGCGGAAGGATTCCTCAAGGGAGGAGAATCACGAAATCCCGTTGACCGTCACATCTTGGAGAAGCTGCGAGGGAGTTAGTCCTTAGGCGCAGGAAAGAGAAACAAAGACCATCAGGGTTCGGCCTTCGGTGTTTGATGAGGCAAGAGTTCATGCTCGTCGAAATCGCGAGTAGCGATTTCCTGAATTAATCGGAACCGTTGATTTCCACGAGACAGATGGCATGAGATCCTGAGAGATCAGGGTTCAGCATTCATGACTTTCCATAGAAAAGGAATCGTGAACGGCGAAATCGTGATCCCGCGATTCCCGATAGAGTGGAGAAAGGAGGTGACATGGCGCGGGATTAGCGCACGTGCATATCGGGGTTCGGGGTTTGGAGTTTGGGACTTCAGATTGTCGGCATCACGAGTAGTGATATCTTGATAGGGAAATCCCCGACAAGGATAGAAGCATTGACTCTTGACCATCGGGGTTCGGGGTTTTGAATTACACGAGAATTGTGTCTGCGAGTTTCGCGATATCGCGAAAGCCGATTTCCCGAGAAACTTGCTGGGAGATCAACAGAGTGTCTTGTGGGTGATGACAGGTCCTGATATGGGATCTGAGGGGCATTGAAGCTCTTCGGGCCTAAGTGAAAGAGAAGGTCCTGGTGAGAGAAGTTGGACCATGAGGGTTGCGGAAATCGCATCAAGTGGTATCAGAGCCGGAGACTCTTTGTTTTCTGTAACAGAGAGGGAAGATTACATCATGCCACCGAGAAGAGAGAGAAAATCGCCTGATCAAGAAGACATGGATGCGCAAAGAAGAGGAAGGCCAGAAGGAACTCCAGAAATAGAGCGCCAAATGAGAGATATTCGAGCAAGGCTTGAGCAGATGGAGACAGCGCAGAGACGCAGAGTCAGCGCTGGAGAGTTCAGTGATTCTGAGGTGGAAGAAGAAGCTAGACATGATGAAGGAGAGGTCACAACATAGGATGCATCGACTGAGCGATTAATCAAGGCCATCTCCAAGATGAGTTCTAAGACGAAAATGGACATTCCCGTCTATGAGGGGAATCTAGATGTAGAAGAGTTGTTGGATTGGATCCGAGCACTCGACACCTACTTCGACTATGAGGATATCGAAGAGGATAAAAAGGTAAGGCATGCTGTTACCAAGTTGAAAGGACATACAACCTTATGGTGGGACGAGTTGCAGGCTGATAGGCGCTACAAAGGAAAACAGAAAATTAAGAGCTAGGATTGGATGATTGCTAAGATGAAAGCAAAATTCATCTCCAGGGGTTACCAGATCACACTGTTTAGGTGAATGCAGAACCTGAGACAGAAATTGATGACGGTGAAGGAGTACACCGAGGAGTTTTATAGACTCAATATTAGAGCAGGTCATCGAGAGAGCGATGATGAAAAGGTGGCGAGATACCTGAATGGTTTAAGATACGACATTTAGGATGAGTTAAGCATGCTAACCATCAGGATGGTGGAAGATGCTTACCAAATGGATCTGAAAGCCAAAGAGAAGATGATTCATAAGCAAGGTCAGAAAGGGCGAGGCAGGAGTCATCCCAGAGGCAAGGAGGTTTCCCAAGAAAGAACACAGAAGCCCAAGGAGGAATGGAAGAAACCTCAGGGTAAGGTTGAAAGAGGTGGAACCTCGCAACAGAGGCAGCAATATGCTGAGCCAAGGAGACAACATACAGAGCAGGGTGGCGGTTATGCTGATGCCAACACATTTCCTCGTACCCGAGGTAGAGGAAGAGGAAGAGGAGGAATCATCACATGTTTTACATGTGGAAAGGATAGACATAAAGCTGTTGATTGTCCAGATAGAAAAATGGACAGAAGTGAAGCTCACATCACTGAAGCGCAGAAGTGTAATGCTGAGACAGAAGATGCAGAAAGCGGAAGATCACTTGGGATGCATAAAATCCTTTTGACACCTGAGAAAGAGGTGGAAAGCTCAGTGCAAAGGAGAAGACTATTCAGAACAACTTGCACAGCCAAGAACAGGAAATGAAAAGTCATTGTTGATAGTGGGAGCACCGATAATCTCGTTTCAACCGAGATGGTGGAAAAGCTAGAGCTGGAAACAACTAAGCACCCGAGTCCATATAAAGTCTCGTGGTTACAGAAAGGACACCAGCTAAGTGTCACTAAACAATGCTTAGTTAAATTCAAGATTGGGAATTATCATGATGAGATCTTGTGTGATGTTATTCCCATGGATGTATGTCATATGTTGCTGGGTAGACCATGGCAGTATGATAGAAATGTGGTTCATGATAGAAGGATGAACACATACACTTTGGAAAAGGATGGGAGAATGCATAAATTGCTTTCGATAAAGGATAAAGAAGTGAAGCCGGCAGTAAACAACACCATACTTCTCATGAGTGGGAAGGAGCTTCTCACAGAGATAGAGAAGAATGAAGATCCATAATTCTTTGTTGTGAGGAAGCCGAGAATTGTCCTGACAAGAACAAGAGTGGACGACTTGCCAGATGAGATTCAGGAACTGTTGGAAGAGTTCGTTAATATCATCGTGTAAGAACTACCTCGTTCGTGGCCACCGATGAGGAGTGTGAGTCACCATATTGACCTCATACCATGAGCAAGTTTTCCGAATAAGGCAACATATAGGTTGACACCTCAGGAGAACGAGGAAGTCAAAAATTAGGTACAGGATCTATTGGACAAAGGACTGGTCAGAGAGAGTTTGAGTCTGTGTGTTGTTCCGACAATACTAAGTCCAAATAAGGATGGAGGCTGGAGGATGTTTACAGACTCCAGAGCGATAAACAAGATTACCATCAGGTACATATTTCCATTGCCGAGGATGGATGATCTGATGGATTGCCTAAGTGGGGAAAATTATTTTTCAAAGATTGATCTCAAGAGCGGATTTCATCAGATTCGGATGAGAGAAGGAGATGAATGGAAAACAACGTTCAAGACAAACGAAGGTTTGTACGAATGGCTGGTCATACCATTTGGCTTGACAAATGCGTCGAGCACATTTATGAGGCTGATGAATGAAGTCCTGAGGGAATTCATTGGCAAATTTGTGGTCGTATATCTGGACGACATACTGATTTTCAGTAAGATAAAGGCTGAACATTTGTGACATTTGGCCATTGTGATGAGAAGACTACAGTGGGAGAAGCTGTTGATCAACATGAAGAAGTGCTCCTTCATGAAGACATAACTCATTTATTTGGGTTTTGTTATTTTGGAGAATGAGTTGAAAATGGATCCTGAGAAGGTAGAAGTGATAAAGAATTGGCCATCACCGAGAAATGTTTTCGAGGTGAGGAGTTTCCATGGATTGGATAGTTTCTATAGGAAATTCATCAGGAATTTTAGTGTAATTAGCGCCGCGATGATGGACACAGTGAAGAAGCGACACAAGAATTTTTACTGGACAAATGAGGCTGAGAAGAGCTTCAATCTGTTGAAGCGGAAGATCACAGAGCAACCAATTCTGGTGTTGCCTGATTTCCAGAAGACATTTCAA
This sequence comes from Picea engelmannii, assembly GCA_009831015.1. Classification (NCBI taxonomy): domain Eukaryota; kingdom Viridiplantae; phylum Streptophyta; class Pinopsida; order Pinales; family Pinaceae; genus Picea; species Picea engelmannii. The sequence continues at coordinate 47,470 of ML804363.1, forward strand.
GTGAAATGTGATGCCAGCAGGTATGCCGTCAGAGGGGTCTTGAGTCAGGATGACATACCTATGGCATATTTCATCGAGAAACTGGACGATGCAAAGATGAAATACTCCACGTATGATAAGGAGTTTTATTCCATCATACAGGCATTAAAGAAGTGGAGGCATTACTTGATACCCAAAGAATTTGTTCTGTATAATTATAATCATGCATTGCAGTTTGTAAGTCAATAGGAGAAGTTGAACCAGAAGCATGCAAAATGGGTAGAGTACATGAAGAATTTCACATTTGTGATCAAACACATTTCAGGAACTGCTAACAAAGTGGCTGATGCTTTGAGCAGGAAATGTTTGTTGCTGCAGGAGTTCAGAGTCAAGACATTTGGTTTTGAGAATCTGAAGGACATGTATGCGGGTGATGCAGACTTCGAAGAAGCGTACGAAGAAGCTGAGAATCCAGTTCCCAGGGATCGAATCCCGTGGATAGACTACATGATCCAGGAGGGATTGTTGTTCAGAGGCAATTAACTGTGCATTCCGAATTGCTCCATGAGGGAGAATTTGGTGAAGGAAAAGCACAGCGGAGGCTTAGCAGGTCATTTTGGACATGAAAAAATGTTCACAAAGCTGAGCGAATCGTATTTTTGTCTGGGCAAGCGAGAAGATGTAAAGAGGTTTGTTGAGAGGTGCCGAATTTGTCAACACTCGAAAGACTGAAAGCAGAATGTTGGGTTTTATCAGCCATTTCCCATACCTGAGAAGCCATGGGAGGCAATCAATATGGACTTTGTGTTAGGATTACCGAGGACTCAGCGAGGAGTTGATTCCATTTTTGTGGTGGTGGACAGGTTTTCGAAAATGGCACATTTTATTCCGTGTCAAAAGACCAGTGATGCGACCCACATAGCAAACGTGTTTTTCAAAGAGGTTGTCAGACTGCATGGATTGCCGAGAAGCATAGTCTCGGACAGGGATACGAAGTTCATAGGTCATTTTTGGAGGATGCTATGGAAAAAGATGGGAACTAATTTGGCGTTTAGTTCAGCTTATCATTTGCAGATGGATGGGCAAACAGAGGTGGTGAACAGAATCCTGGGAGATTTATTGAGAAGCTTGGTGACAGAGCACCACAGCAGTTGGGACCAGATATTACCACAGGCAGAATTTGCGTACAACGATTCGGTGAATCAGAGTACAGGAAAAAGCCCATTTCAGATTTTATATGGGACTCAGCCGAGATGAGTTTCTGAGCTCAGGGAGTCAGAGCAAGCTGGAACTAGCAGCGCTAGTGCTGAAGAGTTCGCTGAGGCAATGAGAGAACTTCACAGTCAAGTGAAGCAGTGACTGATGAAATCAAATCAAGAGTATAAGTGCAGAGCCGATCAACGGAACAGACAACTTCAGTTTGAAGTTGGTGATTTGGTTCTAGCCCACTTAAGGAAAGAAAGGTTCCCAAGGGGAACATATAACAAACTCAAGATGAAGAAAATTGGTTCGTGCAGAGTCCTGAAGAAATTTGGGGAAAATGCATATGAGATTGAGCTGCCGGATGGCATCGGGATATCTCTGATTTTTAATGTTTCGGATTTACATCCATACAGGGCTGGAGAGGTAGAAGCTGGAATTGAAGAGCCAGTGATCCAGTGGTAGAAACAGTTACCAGTTGTAGAGAAGCCGCAGATGGAGTACATACTAGACAAGCGACTGGGAAAGAAGACCAGGCGGAAGCAGTATTTTGAATACCTGGTAAAAAGGAAGAATCACCTAGTGGAGGATGCCAGCTGGGAAACAGAAACAGTTATACAAAAGCATGGATAGACTGTGCAGGAGCTCATGGACAGGAGCCCATGAAGATTTTCAAGCCGAGGAGTATGATGCAGGAGCATCGCTCACTCATCAAGCGAGCCAGCGCGTGGAGCAGAAAAGATAGTTGGACAACGCCAGCATACGTTTTGAAATGATTTGGAGGTTGTTGCGTCATTCTTTATTTAAGGCATTCATAAAGAAGCGCACTTGTATTGTAAATGGACCTTGAGCTTTTAAGCTCTTGTCCTTAATAGATAGGAAGGCATTTAATAGGTTTAATGTTGTTAGATAGGAATTAATTGTAGATTTGATAGTTGTAGAATTTGAGAGGGCAAATGGAATATAGGCACCCTCCTTTGTACATTGTATGAATGATTGAGGATCAAG
>ML804364.1:27902-61688 GCA_009831015.1 Picea engelmannii
GATCTATTTCATCGGATTCCGGTGAAAAAGTTCAAAAAGTTGAATGTTTAGACAATGCCAAAACTTATAGATTTTATATTTAACCCTTAATTTCTAAGACTTATAACCCATAACACCTAATACACATAAATTTCACCCATTTATGACATGATTCTTAACTTCTATAATCCCTATTCCATAACATTATAACCCATAAGCAATATAATATATCATGATATCTAACCTATAACATCTAATCCATTTAACTTTCTTACCCTCAATGACTAATATAACCCTTAAAATAAACATTATAATCATTAATGATATTGATAAATCATAAGCCTTACCATCAATTAATACCTTTGGCCCCTATTGCCCTAAATCCTTGTAACCTTAAGGTACAAAAACCTTAACACTTATAACCCACAACATATATATATCCCATAACACCTATAATTTATAACCTCTATCTTTCGTAGTCCATATAGAACCTAAGATTTGTAATGAATCTAATCCCTAACCCCTATAATTTTTAATTTCTTACACATATAAACGTTAACACCTAAATATTATAAATTATATCACATCTATTATCTACAAACCATAATACAACACATAACTTTGATAACCTTCTTCATTTATACCTTATAATTCATAACCCCCTATAACCCCTTACCCCAAACATTTATCGACCCTAGGTCTTAACACATATAGCTCATATATCCTCTTTAATATGATAACACATCTTTGTTAATTCTATAAGTTGTCATCTCTAACTCGTAATACATGAACTTATAAACCATAAACCTTATAACCATTGTAACCCTTAAACTTTACTAAACCTAACATTGATCCATGTTGTAGGAAAATCTCCCTGCGGACAGGTAGATTGCCTCAAAGAGCTAGACCCTAACTCTAAGACAGAAAGTGCTTAACGTGGACACTGACTTCCTTTCAAATCTATACAAACTAATACATGAGGAGGAAGGATGATAGAAGTACCTCTTTATCGATGTTTTTCCCTGCATGCTCTGAGTTGAGCTCCAAACTCTCGCTCCTCGATGAGTCTTGTAGACAAACAAAGTATGACCACTTCCTACTCTATTGATAATAGCTTGAAAATAGATCTATCTATCAATGATAAGTCTATGTAAGATCAGGCACAAACTAGAAAGAAACAGGCCAAGCGTGTCATATTAATGAGAATAACGACAGCAGTACTTACAATCGTAGATGCGAATGCGACAGCTTCGTCAAGTCCCAATCATCTAACCCTTGCTCAAAATATCCACAACCTGGATGATAGCAGCTTCACTGATCACTCTCCTTCAGCTGTCTGTGTGTTTCCTATGAGATCATAGGTTTCATGCTAGCAATTCTTCCCCCTTTTCACCATCATAGAGCCTGCTTATATAGGTTAAAAGAAGCTTAACCTCTTGAGTTATCTTTAGAACAAGTTGAGGAATTCCCTCCTTGGATCAGGGATCTCCTGATGGAACCAAGAATTCAAATGCAACTGCCTTCCAAACTTGAAAGATCCTCCCCTTATTCTCCTCAACGGTCCAACTACTGCCTCAAATTAGACAGCGCTCCCTCAAAAGGGGCATCAGTGTGCTATAGCGCTCCCTAGGAAGCTTGAAGAGAGCACCAGCGCTCCAAGGATGGATAGTGCTCCTTCAGAGGGGTAGTGGTGCGTTACAACGCTCCCTAAGACCTTGTAGGGGAGCGCTAGTGCTCCTAAGGCTGATGTAGGGGAGCGCTCACCTTCAAAACCTTTGTTTAAGAGCTCCTTTTAGGTGATAAGAGTCCCTTGACTTTAGTTAATCATTCTCCTTCCTCCAAATCAAGTGTCTGAGTTATTCCAGATGTCTCCTCGGTGTCGTCATCATGGAAGTATGCTTTGTTTGATGTTTGCAACACTTGTGAATGACATGCGACACTTGCGACAGTTGAGAGGATCATGCGACACTTACAACACTTATCAAAGTGAGAAATATTGAGGTGTAACAAATTGCCCCCCAAAGTATGAAGTTAGAAGATGTGGACTGATAACTGAAATTCATTGTAGACTTTCAAGCAAGGGTATAGACTCGGAGAACCTGACGGAAGATGCACACAAACATCCAACAAATATCATGACATATTTCAAAACCCAAGGTAGGCATACCTATGCTTGGGTGATCAAGACTTGCGAGATATGGCCGCCATAAAATACATTGCAGATCCATAATTGTATTGATGAAAAGGTATAGCCACCGGAAATACAATGTGGATCTATACTCTGATGACCTGGACTGATCGTAGCCACGAAGAATAGACAGTGGATCTATGAGGTGACAAGACATAGCCACGACCAATACAAAGTGGATCTATGTAATAGTGTATGCATCATTTGTCCAAGAGAAACTCCTTCGCAACCTGGGCAAAGTATATATCAAAGTGATGACTCAACCCAGGGTCTTCTTACCGATCCCAATGTGGTACGATTCTAACCATGTGAATAGATGTCCTGATGTCGAGCATGGTGGAAGCCACTTGATTACCGGTCAATGGTGTGAACCGTTAACAAGTGCGAGGGAGATCACCATTAATGTCAATGATTCCCAAGGTACCCTAGTACATTCCAACGAATGCGAATGGATGAGATGGAGTCGAACATCCGTGGAATCATCCGATCAGAGTTCAATGATGTAAACCTACTATCGAATGTGAGGAGGCCTGCCATTGAGGCATGCAGGTTCCAAAGTACTAACTGGTTTCTAAGCTTAATTCTCGAATAATGTGTTGAAGTCAACAGGAATAGGCTCGTTGAAGGAGGGCCTTGATGTATCCCCCATCAACGACACGAAAAGGCCATAGAGATTTAATTGGCAGATCAAATGGACATGGATTGGCACAGGTTTTGAGGCAAGATATTTGGGATGGCTGAATCTCGAGGCGGATACTTCCCTTGAACACTGAGGCACAACAGCAGAAACATGACACAGACCAAAACTCGATGATGCAGTGGATGATGTGACTTATGTCAGGTGACCCAAAGGAGTGAAAGAAACTCAAAGGATTGGCTTAGTGCAGAGGTTCAGCGGGTTATAATGCATGCAAAAACAAAGTGTCGTGTTCAAGGACGACTCTAAGAATTGCTTGATAATGTTCTCAAGAGACTGCTTGGCTTGCTTCTTTAAATTTTTCCCCCATCCAGATAGACGAGTACCTCTTTTTGATTTAATGAGCTCGAGGAGGATAACACATGCTCGATATAACTCACCTTCGGTAAGTTCCTCTTCCTTCGTTTAACGAACTAGAAGAAGGGTTTGATCCCGTATGGGCCTGTCGATGTGTGATTTAACGAGTCCAAAGACAGAAAACTCGAAGGTTTTTCAAGATTATAGAGTTTGGAAAAACACTTAAAAGAGAACTCTCTCAGTTCCTTTTTCGTACAGTAGTCTAACGAGACCGAAAAAGAGATAAACTATCGCTCGAAAGACGCCCTTTCTAACCTTTTAACGAGTGTGAAAGGAAGCAAAGTCACTCTACAATCTTTTCATATTTAGAGAGTCTGAAAAGGGTTTAAAGATGACTCCAGGGGGGTTCCTTTTTCGTGTATCCATGCAGGTCTGAGAAAGAGATAAAATTTTACCCGACGCGTTCTCATGTTTTTGAGCTTGAGAACAAACCAAGACTATGCTCATAAGTGTGATAAGGTGAATAACTCATCAGAACTGTCAGGAAACCTGTGATGTCAAAACTACAAACCAGGGGTTTATTGAAGCCATTATATCGTTAGAGAAACCCATAAATGACTATACCTTGTAAAAAATAGAAATTTATAAATAACAATACAATGAAAATTCCATTTACCATTTCATTTTGCAAGGATTTTGGAGTAGTGGAGATTCTCATTTCAGCGGTGGATCTTGTTTTGCTTGTTACCGGGGCAACCGTTGACCGTTTTTCTTGCCGTTCAGATCAGGTAGATATTCATCTCTCCCTCTTTCAATTACATGGTTTCATATTCATTTTCATAGCATCATTTAATTTAAAAATGAAGCCCTAAGTTGCCCCAAAAAGATCAAAATCGACCTCCTTTAAAAATGATGGAAAAAGGGGATTCTTTTCACAAAAACGTTTTAGAAGGAGATGGCCAAGATTCCAATGCTTCAATAGCTAATTGGATGGGCCGTTTTTGGCAAAGAACCCATGAAAAATCCCCACAAATGCCCACGCAGCCATAAGGGAAATCGTTTGCATTTAAAAACGTTTCATTGTTGTATGATGGGTGTTGAGTGGATAAGAGAGGGAATGGTGATTGTAAAAGAGGGTGTGGTCTCTTTAAATGATGTGGGCATTAGATTTCATGTTTTTAGATTGCTTTTGAAAATTGCCGAAATTACCAAAACGTTGAAATAATGAAATTCTTTATTCTTTTTGTTTTGTAGGTGATTTCGGCGACCATGATCGAGTGGAAAGAACGAGAACATGAGATTGATGACTTGGCTGCCTTGTGGAGTCCTCGCACACGGACCACATTGCGAGCTTGTGGATTATTAAAATTCTTCAAATTGCAAAAAATGAAGAAGGAAATTTTTTTTCTTGAGCATATGATCGGCCTATGGGATGTTGCGGAGCAAGGATTCCGGATTGGCACACAGCTTCTAACTATCGAGTTGGAAGACGTGTATTTCCTGACTGGCCTCTCAAAAAGAGGGGTTCCCATATCTTTTGTCGGGCAAAGAGCGATGCCTGAACAAGTGGGCGTGTATCGAGCACGTCACTGCGTCCCAGGAGCAAGACTGGTAGGGAATAGAATCCCTATCAAGGATATCCGAGAGCTACCCCTCTGGTCCATTTTGTTCTCCATCACGAGCATGACGGGTAGTACTAGAATGCATCTGGAATCAAGATCACAGGTGGCTTATGGTGTTCATTGTTTGGAACCAACACTATTCAACTGGGGTGCAGGGTTCCTTCGAAATGTGAAGGAACATGTTTCACGGTGTCGGATGGGACAGAAACAGTTTGGTTATGGCTCTTTTCTGGTCTCATTTTTTCTAGAGCGCATCCCCCAGATGCAGCCTCAGATAGCACTGGCGGTGTGACCAGTGGACGAACCAAGGATGGAGAGGTGGACTTGTCTATCTCCGAGGCTAGTAGCGGAGTCAGAGTTTTGTTTCACTGGTGATTTCTTTGCTTGGTTGAGACGGCATTATCTCTGGATAGAAGACTTCCCGTATGCTGAGGTAGATTTCCGCGGGAGCATGGATTTGATTTTACCCGTGGGGGAAGACTGGGATATGTCAGGTAAGAGACTGAGTAATACCTTTTCTAGGTTTTTTTTTTTAATTTATTTATATATATGTATTTTTTTGGGTATATAGAAGAGTTTTTTTTTTTAAACGATGTATTTTTTTCAACATGCAGACAAGGGAGCAGTGCGCCCGGCCGATACACCGATACCAGGACGTCGTGGGGGTGCTCCGGTTGTAGCGGATCCGGGAGTACCAGTGATAGGTCTCTAGGAGGTTGAAAGAAACCTCCAAGGCCTCACGATGGGCATTCCTCCTCTACAGAGAGGAGAAGTGCCTTTACATCTACAGAGGCACACTGTGGGAGTGACAGAGAATGTCAATTCTCTATTGAGATGCGTAGTGCGTGTAGTGATGTGTTACTCGCAGCACAATGTAGTGCAGGGAGATTAGATTCTCTCTGGTGATCATATTTTTGTATGCCTTGTCAGGCGATGTTGTAGGGGTTTAAAGACCCAACATTTTTCTCTTCTATATATTTTTTATGTAATCAAAACATTTCAGTCGCGCCATATATATATATATATATATATTTCTCTTCTATATATTTTTTATGTAATCAAAACATTTCAGTCGCGCCATATATATATATATATATATATACAGTTCCGATTTTTTTACAGTGCCAAATGATTTGTACATGATGATGTCTGTAATGTGTTTTAATTTATATGTGATGTACAATTTTACTTTCCTTAAATCTTATATGTGGGCGAGATATTGATCCATGATGTAATTAGCTAACGAATCTGAAACACTATTAAGTTCTCTTGGAATGTGTCTATATTCAATGTAATCAAACATTCGTTCAAGACGATGAACTTGTAGGTGGAGACGTTGTAGGATAGGACTACAGATAGCGTAGATACGGTTGATTTGATAGAAACAGATTTGGGAGTCTAAGTAAACAATGATATGAGAGATACCTAGGGAGGAGGCTTGGGTCAACAGTCCGATGATAGCATGATATTCTGCCATGTTGTTGGTTGCTAGTCCTAAGAAGATACCTCCTGAACTCACCACCTCGTCAAATTGGTAAATAACCCATGCTGCTGAAGCAATGTTCCGGGTATGTCGACTAGCGCCATCTGCAAACCCGAAAAAGATAGGAAAGGAAGACGTCATATGCGCATGAAAACACAAGCACAGTCATGAGTGGCAATGGTAAATACTCGAGCATGCGAAAGAAATAAACACACCAAACTAAAATACAATAATGTACAAAGTACAGATGCTAGGTAATCTAAGCATAGTACTTTTTAAGGTAAACCCCGTTTTGGGGCTCTCCCAGGGAAATTCCATCATGATCTACTAATTCGTAGGTGCCTCTGTATAGGACACGTTTCACGATGTAAGGAACGTGCCACAGAGGTTCTAACTTTTCTGTCCCCAATTTATCGTGAGCTTGGTCATAAACGAGGACTAAGCCTCCTTGTACAAAAGTCTGAGGGTGGATGAATTTGTCATATTGACTCTTAATTCATTTCTAATGTGCCTCATTAGCGAGAGCAGCATCACGACATGTTTCGTCCATCTTGGATAGATACAAGAATCGTTCTTCTTAAGCAGAAGTATGGGGCAGGAGTTCTACTTTCAGTTTGAGTGATGGAATCTCACACTCGATTGGTAGAACGACTTCAATGCCATATACCAACTGGAAAGGAGTAAATCCAGTTGAGGTTTTCACAGAAGTGCGATAAGCCCAGAGAGCGGAGAAAAGTTGTAGATGCCACGATGTCTTGTTTTCCCCTACCATGCATTGGATCATAGTTTTTAGGACTTTGTTGATGGCCTCAACTTGTCCGTTAACCTGAGGATAGTAAGGGGATGAGTTTTCATGGAGAAAACCCAATTTGACATGCAATTCACTCATCATTTGGTTCTTGAAGTGTGCACTGTGATCAGTGACAATGGTGCGTGGTACACCAAAATGAGTTATGATGTGGTTGAAAAGAAACAGAGCTGCAGTACGACCATCGTTCAGGAAGGTAGGCATAGCCTCAGCCCATTTGGTAAAGTAGTCGACGGCGACGATTATATAACCATGCCCCCCGGCTGAGGTAGGCTTACACTGCATGAAATCAATACCCCACTTGGGAAAGGGGTCGATGGAGATAATGGGGTGCAGTGCAGTAGGGTGGGTGCGTGCCTTCTTTTTAAAGACATGGCAGGGTGGGCATTTTTTGACTGCCTCGATACAATATTTGAAGATCGAGGGCCAAAAGTAGCCGGCACGTAGGGTTTTTTGGGTTGTGGCTAGTCCAGAAAGGTGACTGCCACAGGTGCCAAGGTGACAATCGTTCAAAACGCGTTCAGCCTCCTCGTGAACCAGACATCGTCGAAGGATGGTGTCAATCCCACGGCGATACAAAGTGTCACTGATGGTAAGATAACGACGAGAGTGGTGATGAATACGTCGACGTTCTTCCCGAGAAATGTTAGGCTGAAAACGTTGGGTCTGAAGGTAAAGGAGAATGTCTCTGTACCAAGGATCAGAGGTGTTGATGAGGAAGAGAGATTCATCAGGGAGAGAATCTCTAGGCTCGATGTCTTCATCGACACGAGGGAGAGAATAGATAAGCTCTGCAAACACCAAGGATTTTTTGGCTTTGGCCTTCCTCAATTCAAGATCAAATTCCTGAAGGATAACAATCCATTTAGAATATTTTCCCCCAAGTACTTGATGTGTCAAGAAGTAGTACATGGGGTTGGAGTCTGCGATCACCATGGTGGTGCGTAATAAGATGTAATGGTGGAATATCTAGACAACGATGACGGTTGCCAGATCCAGTTTCTCGACATGTGAATATCGGAGTTCGGGCCCAGATAGACTCTTGCTCAAGTAATAAATCACATGTTCTTCACCGTTGGGATCCTCCTGAACTAACACCATTGCAATAGTGGAAGTGGAGGCGTCCAAGGAAAGGATGTAATCCTTTGTATATTCCGGAGGATGTAACAAAGGTGTGTGGGTCGAGCGTGCTTGAGAGCATCGAATGACCGTTGGGCGACGTCATCCCAGATGAAAGGGGTGTTATTTTGTAGTAACTGTATAAATCCTTTAGTGATCTCAGCATAGTTGCAGATGAAACAACGAAGGAAGTTTGCTTTCCCTTGCAAACTTTGGAGTTGGGTTAAATTGGTAGGTGGAGGTAAGGCTAGAATGGCCTTAATTTTTAAGAGATCCACCCTAATCCCATCTTTGGAGACAATGAAACTGAGGAGTCGACCGGATTCGACAGCAAAAATGCATTTATGTGGGTTCAAGCGAATACAGTAGAACCAAAATCGAAGAAAAATTGCCCGTAAGTGATCAATGTGATCAGATCGATTGGATGAGTGGGCGGGTAAATCATCGAGGTAAGGCTCTGCAATATGCTTGATATCATGGAAAGCGTACGACATGGCCCACTGGAAAGTAGAACCAGCATTTTTAAGGATAAAAGGTATCTTTCGATAGGCGAAATTTCCCCATGGGCAGATAAGGGTTGTCTTATGTTGATCAGCAGGTAAGATTTCAATCTGGTTATACCCAGAAAAGCCATCCATGAAAGAGAAGATTACGCTCCCTGCGCAATTATCGATGATTTGGTCGATGAAGGGTGTAGGGTAGTTGTCCTTGGGACAAGCTTTGTTGAGATCCCGATAGTCAACACAAACATGGATGGTCCCTTGTTTTTTGGCAACCGGAACAAGGTTGGAGACCCATTCTGTCAAAGGGACGGGATAGATAAAGCCAGATTTTAGAAGTTTCTAAACTGCTGCCTTTATAGATGCGATTTTCTTGGGATGAACCGGGCGAATATTTTTTTGAACAGGTTTCACGTCAGGGTAAGTCTTGATTTCATGTACGACGATTGAAGGGTTGATTCCTGGCATTTCCTCGTAGCTCCATGCGAAAACATCGCAGAATTCTTTAAACAAAGCGGTGTAAAAGACCACTTCTTCGGGTGTGCAATTAGCACCAAGGTTAATATTTTCCACGATACCTTCTTTGATCGAAATGTTAGTAACGATCGTAATAGAGATGTTACCCATATTCCCCTTAGAGAGAGTATCTTGTGTGAGGATAGGAGATTGTGAGGCATCGGTAACAATGGGAGGGAGGACAGAATGTATGTCTTGGTGAATTTCTTCCAAAGGCGTAAGAAAAGAGGATCGATGGTGGTTATCATCCCAACGTAGATCGTCAATACTGAGCATTTCCATAATAGATTCGTCAGAAGGGAAAATTTGGGAAATGTAATCGACGGCAGACGATAGGGAATCCAACCATGAGGGCATCGAGTAGGCATTAGGTGCCAATAAATGTGGGTTGTTTGGAGAGGGAGAGGAAGATTGAATAGCTATGTATGCAGCCTTGGTTGGGATAAGTGGCATGGTGTCACCGAGCACATCAAATTCCATAGGACTAGGTACAATCCAAGGATCAGATGATTCAAAGGATTGATAAGGCATAGTCGAGATCATATTGACGGCGGCAATATGATGTGCGCTAGGTGGAAGTGGTGTAGGGAAATTACCCATGAGGCTAGAATCTTTCAACAAGCCAACACCAACGCTTTCATACATAACTGGATGGTCTCCCAAAAAAGGAATGTTGTTGGTGACAGGGGCGTGAGCATCAGGTGTACAGAAATCAAGTTGATCGATAGTGACAATTTTGCCTTGATGGGGGAATTGTACACATAGAAACACCGACGAGGTGACAACATTCATAGCGTAGAACCAACTTCTTCCAAGTAGTATATTGTAATCGAGGGGGGCATCGACCACCTCGACATCAACGGTAACAGTTTTGCCGCCCATATGAACGGCTAAGGATTGCAATAATCCGTGAGGATGAAAACCTCACCCATCGAAAGCGTGTAACATCGTAGGGGATTTGTTAAAGGTAGGTGATTTTAATCCTTTACAACAAGCTAAATACATGACACAAGTAGAGGCTCCCTCATCCAAGATAGTCCGGTGGATTTGTTGATTGTGAACAACAACATCGATTTGGAAAGCTAGCTGGTGGGAGAGTCGTGGTTGATGATCATCCAAGTTAAACGTGAGATTATTTGATGACTCGGGATCGAAAGCGCCGATAGCATCTAAGAGCATTCTAGGTTGGTTGGGACAGTGTTGTAGAACTTCCAAGGTGGGCATAGCACACTGTGCTTGAGCCAAATCTTCAACAATGTTGTAGTTTTGGGTAGCCCGTGAATTAGGATTGAAGGTAGATTTCTGGATGGTGCTCTTAGGAGGGCATAAGATGGAGTCAAATGAAGGTTTCTCAATCTGAAGTGGCCCATATGGAGGGTTGGCAGACGGAGGACTGACGGAAGGTGGTAACGGGTCCGGTGTGGAACCATTAGTAGTCTTCGGCTTATCAGGTTTAACTAGCGTGTCATATGTTGTAGAGCGAGTGGTCAGATTAACCCCATTAAACATGTAAATGTGGGCACTTGTCGAGGCCTCATCATGGGGTTGGTTGGAACTGCCCCCTGCGGTGGGGGTTTTGGCAACCAAAGATTGCTGCTATGGAAAAGGCTGAGTAAGCACAACGGGTTGTGAATTTCCCTTGAAAAGTTTGGCCACTTCATCGCGATGTGGACAGTCTCGAGTGTAGTGATCATCACCACAAATGAGACATGGGAATTTCCGTTTTCGTTGTGGTTGTTTTTCGGAAGCAAGGGTTTGTGGTTGATTTTTTGGTTGTTCGTTGTTATTGTTTTTCTTTGGTTTATTTCTCACTTTCTTCTTGCCCCCAAGTTGTTGTGAAGGGGTCGATTGGACCACATTCACCTCAGAGACCTGAGTTTNNNCGGGCTGGGAGCAGCCGTCAAAGCGGGCCACTGAATCATTCCAGTCGACTGGGAAGTAGATTGGGTTTTGACGGATCCAATAACTCCATCCGCGTGGGAAGCAGATGAAGGTTTAGATGGATCATTAGGGGCACGGGTAGAATTTGGTATCAACTCGTACAGATTACCGGACTATGAATAGACCAAGTCTAAGTACTGAGCTCGGGTAATAGCTTCTTCCTCGGTGACTACACCACCCATGGTAACATCACGAGCAATCTGGGGTAACAATTATTTAGTGAACCATTCCGCTAATAATTGGTCAGGAATGACCGCTTTGATTAGCCTTCGTCGTCGTCTCCATTCATGAATATGATCGGAGATATGTACGGAGGTTGTCTGACGAAGGGAGGTCAATAGTTCAGTACCCGTCTTGTATCGAATGGGTAGTTGGAAGTGTGTGAGGAAGGACATGGCGAGGGAGTTGAAATCGTGAAAAGATGTGTGTGGTAGTTCAATATACCATTTCACCACGGAACCCGTAATCATTCATTGGAAAAGACGCAAACATATGGAATCGTCCATGAGGGAGTTGGATGAACACCACAAATGGAAAGTCATCACGTGGTTGTTTGGGTCTTCTCCGGACTTTCCGTCAAATTTTGGGATATCAGAAGGAAGTTTAGCTGGAATAGCTGGCCAAACTAGAGAATGATAAATAGGATGATTCATTAATCGAGATAAGTCTGGAAGGTCCAGGGTTGCTAGAAAAGGTAGTTGTCGGTTAACCTATGGCTAATGTTGGTGTGGCATGGGGACACCAGTAGGGCCAATCACTGGGTTATGCGGATAATTGTAACTAGTGGGCCCTCTTGTATGAGGTTGGTGACCAGGGTACATAGGATTTGAGGTGTTTTGATAAGTATGTGCGAGCAGAGGATAATCGGATGGGTTTTGAGGATTATAAGCTGGATCTGGGGTTTGTCCAAAAGGGGGTTGTTGTGGAGCTTGAGAATTGTGTCCTGCCGAGAATTGTGGGTTTCCTGGAAAAGGGATATTCCACGGATTAGGTGTGGTAGACACATTTTTCATATATGATTGATGGTAGGCTCCGGATTGAGGCTTCCCCCCAGCCTGAGGGTGCCACCCAAATGGGATTTGTCCTCCGGTGGGAGGATGCCCCCCGGCTTGAGGTAGAGTTCCTAGATTTTGAAAACTATACATAAATGAATGACCGACACTGTCGAATGGGTTAGGACCACCAAGGCCTGTCCCTCCATGTTGTTGGATATGTATGGAACTTCCCGGCATAACTTGGGTAGTAGTGGTAGTGGTAAAATTCAGTGCTATGTACCCAAAAGGGAGTGATGATGTAGGTCTTGGTGTTACGGGTGTGCCAATAGCAGCTTGGCTAACCACCGCATTACCAGCAGGAATAGTCGGAATGTGAGGGACCATTGTAGAATGGGTCGTCTGGAGAGGAAAAGTAGACCTTGGGCCAATGGACAATGTGTTCGGACCAATGGATGGTGTGGCTATAAAAATGGTAGTACCGATGAAATGGTTTAGGGGTACGGTGTAGGTGGCGTCAGCACCCATCCCAGTTCCATAAAGATCCTGCACCATGCACGGTGGACTTCGAACAATATCTGCGGTCCAAAAGGGGTCATCGGCTAAAGGGTTTGAATGAGACCTAGCCGGAATTTCAGAAGGATTGACGATGACAAATTCATCGACTGAATTCAATTGGAGGACACGTCATTCATATCCCTCCGGAATGCGGAAAGCTTCCGGAAACACTGAAACAATTCAAAAATTCTCTAAAGGAGTGGGAACTTCTTCTTAGGGAGTCATGGTATCTTGAACCTCACTCTGTTGAGGAGATTCCTCCGTAGAATGAGGGGGTAAAGGGGTGTTCCCTTCCATATTTTTTGGAGGAAGTCCCTATAGCCTCCACGAACGGCGTGGAGGGTCGATGTTGGCGAAAAAGAGTCAGTGGAAGAGATCTATGGCCAACTACCTAAAAGAAACAACATACGCTAATAAAATCTAAGAATCACAACCAAGCAAACAGGACCTTCTCTCGATGATCGTACTAGTTGGTGATGAAATCCAACATCGCGTGATCAAGTCAAGGAGAGGCGGGGATATGGTGGAACAGTTACAATGGCGACCTGCTTAACGAACTTACACCTTGGTGCAAGCTTCCATGCAGTAATTGTGGATTTACCCTCCAAGGAGCCCGAGTGAGTTTGACCAATGTCTGCTCCAGGTACAGTGAGACTTCCCTTCACTATCACCTTGTGTAAGACCCTAAATATTATAGCCACTAAGGTTACCAATTCACAGTCAGCCCCTAGGCGGGTACAGTCGATAGTCTGATCCGAACGTACTGGCATGGTATCTAGCCCGAAATCAACTAAAAGGCTTCCATGCAGTAATTGTGGATTTACCTTTAAGCGATCCCCATAATATGATCTGACCACCACAATCAATTAAACCACGGAGGGATAATCTTCGTAGCTCACCCGGATGAGACCTCATTCGTAACCCCTGTGTGAGAGGGGGATCCTAGGCAGACTTATACGATAATTGGATTTGACTCTCCCTAACTCAGGATGCTAATGTTTGTTTTGGAAACTTTGGAGATTTATGCTCACAACCTAATCCAAAGTACTAAGCCTAGTCTACTGTTGGTGGAGGGTCCTAGAAAAGAAAATGTTCTAAATAATTTTTAATTAGCATTCATTTTATAGTTGTTCTTTACTCAAAAGGGGTGCATGGAAGTGAAATGGATGGAATTATGACTCAGTCCCAAAAATGCATCAAAGATGATAAGCAGTCATTTCTTTTCGATGAACATCTATCTAAGGGAGAGAGAGAGTTATTTTCACTAACAAGCACTAATAAGGAATGTCCTCAAACAAATTTTTCTTCAATCAAATCATGATGTGATGCTAAAACTTTTGAGATACCTTCTAATATGAAAAATCAATTATGAAGATGTTTCCTTATTGTTTGTATATGAATAATGATTAATTCAAAACAATGCTTGTCTTGCTAATTATCTTTTTGGATTAATGAAAATTAGACCAACACAAGCAAGAATCGTACAAATAATACACCCTCTCGTTGTGATCAAAACAAGAAGCAAAAGAAAAGAAACAATCAAAGAGAAATCAAAAAATTCACACCAAAAGAAATGTCGAAGAACATTGATCTCAACTAAAATCAAATGACGAGATCTGTAGGCCTTTGATGACCTTCACCAGAGTTTTTCGCTCAGTCAAAAAGAGAGAAAGACAATGCATGGGTTTCAAACTCCAAATGGCAGAAAAACTCAACAACAATAGTGAAGAAGGCTACAAAATCCAAAGAGCAAGATGTTTGTCCTTCAAAAAGATAGATGTCAAAGTTGAAAAGAAAGAAGCATCGACTCACAAGGTGACTCAGCAAGAGAAACATAGAGGTAAAACCCTAAAAAAAGCAATTTTGGAAGGATTTTTGGCCAAAAGAGGGTTGGCGCTCTGTTGTCAAGGGCAAGGAGCACTATAACGCTCTATGTAAGGCACTCGGGGAGTGATGGTGCTCTGTTAACACAGGGACAGAGATGCTAGGTTCAAAAAGCTCCTACAAGTATCAAAAAATCCAAAAATTGCAGTCCAATCTCGACAATCAAGCTGAGTCTGATGGGGTAGGGAGTCAATCAGCTCATGAAACCAATCAAAAGAGGAGTGAACAAGATCTGAAAACAATCAAGGGGTAAGACAAGGTTTATAAGGAGAAATCAAAACAGAATGTTTCGATTCAAAAACTCCCTAGTGGAGTCGCCATCTTCTGTTGTAGGAAAATCTCCCTGCGGACAGGTAGATTGCCTCACAGAGCTAGACCCTAACTCTAAGACAAGAAGTGCTTAACATGGACACTGACTTCCTTTCAAATCTATACAAACTAATACATGAGGAGGAATGATGATAGAAGTACCTCTTTATCGACGTTTGTCCCTGCACGCTCCGAGTCGAGCTCCAAACTCTCGCTCCTCGATGAGTCATGTAGACAAACAAAGTACGACCACTTCCTACTCTATTGATACTAGCTTGAAAACAGATCTATCTATCAATGATAAGTCTATGTAAGATCAGGCACAAACTAGAAAGAAACAGGCCAAGCGTGTCATATTAATGAGAATAACGGCAGCAGTACTTACAATCGTAGATGCGAATGCGATAGCTTTGTCAAGTCCCCTTCATCTAACCCTTTCTTGAAATATCCAAAACCTGGATGATAGCAGCTTCATTGATCACTCTCCTTCAGCTGACTGTGTGTTTCCTATGAGATCATAGGTTTCATGCTAGCAATTCTTCCCCCATTTCACCATCATAGAGCATGCTTATATAGGTTAAGAGAAGCTTAACCTCTTGAGTTATATTTAGAACAAGTTGAGGAATTCCCTCCTTGGATCAGGGATCTCCTGATAGAACCAAGAATTCGAATGCAATTGCCTTCCAAAATTGAAAGATCCTCCCCTTATTCTCCTCAACGGGCCAACTACTGCCTCAAATTAGACAGCACTCCCTCAAAAGGGGCATCAGTGCGCTATAGCACTCCCTAGGAAGCTTGAGGGGAGCGCCAGCACTCCAAGGATGGATAGCGCTCCTTCAGAGGGGCAGTGGTGCGTTATAACTCTCCCTAAGACCTTATAGGGGAGTGCCAACGCTCCTAAGGCTGATGTAGGGGAAGGATCACCTTCAAAACCTTTGTTTAAGAGCTCCTTTCAGGGGATACGAGTCCCTTGACTTCATTTAATCATTTTCCTTCCTCCAAATCAAGTGTCTGAGTTATTCCAGATGTCTCCTTGGTGTCGCCATCATGGCAGTATGCTTCATTTGATGTTTGCGACACTTGCGACAGTTGAGAGGATCATGCGACACTTACGACACTTATCAAAGTGAGCAATATTGAGGTGTAACAATCCCTTCCAAGCCATAAAAAGTATCTCTTATAACCCTTAATCCTTATAACTCATAACTCCTAACACTTAAAACCCTAACCCCTTTAACCCTTACCGATATTAACCTATTCATAAAACACTAAATCCATATAATCCATATTCGTAAAACACTAACCCCTTACTGCCATGACATCTAACCCCTCACCCATATAACCCATTACACATGTATCACCTAATTTTTAACAACTATAACCCCTATAAGTCCAAACATGTATACTCTTTAAGCCCTTTAACTAATATCACCCTTAACCTCCCTAACCATAACTCATGTAAGCACTTAACCATTAATCTCTACTCTTTATAATATTTGTCGTAAATGACCGTTTGATTCTCACAGGAGCCATTGTTGGTCGCTAGAGAGACTAAATGGTGGTTAGTTGCTAGAGCAACCAACGTTCGTTGTTAAAATGACCAACCTAGAATGTTGGTTGCTAAAGCGACCAACATTTGGACCCCGAAAAAAAAAAGTATATTTAGTACAAAAAAAGAAAAAAAATACGACAAAATTCTAAACCGTCGTAATATTTCGTCATAATTTGTGCTCAATGTAGTAGTGATTGGCCGTCATACCCCCCCATTATGCCCTATTCCCTATTACACATTTTTGCAGTCAAAATATCTGAGGCATACAATTTGACCATCGGGTCCTCATCTTTCCTGAGTATCCTTTGACACTCTATTTCGTATTCCATCTCCTTCGACCCTGTATGTGACATTTAGAACAATTATGGACAATATACAATGCATATGCTTATTTATTCATTCTGATGTTCATCTACACATGCTTGCATCAGAAAAATTTGGACTAGTGACATGGCCATGAGCAGTAAATCATCACAAACATCAACAAAACGACAAGGCCAAAGGTAAAGATTCATACATTTTTTTCATCATATGTTTACCAAACAAATATCTTGAGCTATTTATTCATCTATGCCATGATAAATATGTTGATGTCATATGCAACACATACTTTGCAGTTCACGAGAAGTATCAATGAGTGCAAGTGATATGTTGAACATAGCGCAAGTTCTGCATACTAAGAGGTCTGGTTGAAAAAATTTAGCCTCCATACTTCATCCAACTTGTGCATCTACTTGTACATTTATGCTAGGAAAAAAGAAAACAAAAAAATAATGCAAACTACCATTCACATTACTTTTCCTGTTCAAAAAATGTCACCAGGTCTAAACTTATAACACCCAAAATACTATCAATAGAGGGCTTGAACGACCGTCGAACTGGATAAGTGTTCATCAGAGACATAATGGTCATCTATAGCACCTACTTGGACAAGGCAAACAAAACTAGATCCATTGTGTGTGCTGACATGACAAACAATGAAGCCCTGATCATAGTCACACTGACTATTCCTACACAACTTGTCCAGAAACATGCAAAAACAATATTGCCAGGTAATGGGATATCCATTACAAATTTTAATATATTGCCAAAAATAGTATATGACCGTGGTGATTGTGATTAGATTATATCACTCAACGAAACAAGTATTGTGTAAAAAAATTCAGCGATTTGTTCAGAATATCGTTCCATAACGAACACAACAATCAACCAATTTTCATGGAGAAATGACACTTACCGAATCGGAACCATTGTTGCAGTTGTCACACTCGCGAGAAAACATGGCTCGCAACACATTCTCCATATAAAATATGTAGAGTCAGACAACAACAAGGAAATGGTACCATTCTCCATATCCAATTTTTTCCTTTACTTTCACATGTCCATGTATCTTGGTTATGTTACACAATTATTGCACTACTCCATGTTGCAGTTGCAATTGTTCGACACCTATTCAAATTTGTTTTCCTCAATGGAATAACAATTGCATAAAGGGAAATTTCCACTTATGCTCTTCAAAAATATAACAAAGAAAATAGATGTTAAAGAAAGGATCTTTCGCACAACCCAAGCAACATTTGTAACAGAATTGAGAACAGACATAGTACAGGATCTCGAGAAACTAACTAGCTTGACAATTGTTGTGCATATACATCTACAATTTCATCCTCACTTTTCTCATACAAATTGCCTTCACCAATTTTCTGTAGCTTTTTTTTTGTTGTGCAATTGTATATTATATTGTTCAATATATTAATTGTTATGCTCATGTGCCTAGGTTGAGGGTGTTTTGGTTGCAGCGAATGCATACTCGACCCCCTCCGATCCTATATGTGCCAAATGAAACTCTCATGCTTCTGCCTCTGCTTTCATAAATTATGGTACAATTGATAGTATATGATGTAGTGAAAAATTCCCTTACATATATAGACATTGCCTCAATGTTGCCATCTGAACCATGGGCAACACAATCGTACATTGTACAATTAGACAACCTATGTTACAAGATGTGCTTCTTGGGTTAGCAGAATTTCCATATGAAGTATACCTATAGAAAAAGGAAAACATTGTCTATATGTTGCGTGACTTTTGCGTCCATAGAAAATTTCCCTTAAATGAGGACAATGCAATACTGCATATCGGCTGGAAGAAAAAAATCATATCAAGTGTTGGCAGGAAACGAAAAAATATCATGTGTGTCTTTCCATGCCACCCAATGAGGATATGAATAGAATTTTGCAGTTCCATGGAAAATTGAACAGGAAGTGCATAAGATTGTTCAGTCTAGAAATGGGAAGCATGAGGAAAAAACCCATACAAAGTATCTAACTGTGAATAAATCGGGCCCATCCTTTGAACCGTTGAAATGGCTTGCTCCTCTGAATGGAACCATCAGGCATTTCCAATAATATTGGAAATTTGTCATTGTTAAACCTGGTAATGATAGAACATGGCACTATCAGAAGCAAATGTCCATAGTGATCTTGCTTCATGGTAAAATAGTAATTGTAAAGTTTCTTGTTCCCCATTTGGGGGTTTGGTTATAGCTGGGATACAATGTCGAATATCTGTTGGTTTTGTGTTGTCTTGTGTTTGGAATACTTTTGTTCATGTGATTTCCTGCTGTAGTTGAGGGTTCTCATGGGCCCAGTTATTTTCTCATGGGAACATATACCATATGTAAGAGAAAACCAATGCCCCGTGTGTTTTCTTTTTATATCAATTTTTTTGATGCATAGGTCGATGCATACCGATCTATGGACCCTTGTGGGATCTCACTTGGCGCCTTATATGATCATGTGTTTCCTTGTGCCTTGACTTTCAATACATTTGGTGTTTACTTGGATCTTGGTTGTATGCTTCATTCTAGAAAATCAATGATACATTCAGGATCTTGGAGGTTTTTATATGATCTTAAAGAATATACAGGACCTGCTTTGCCTTTTAATATAAGCTCTTTGATGCAAATGTAGTATGTGGCTCGTTTTATCACTTTTACTTGATCAATGAACTTACCAAAATTCATCTTCAGGAATATTTTGAAATAAAAGGATATATATTATGTGAAGTCCAATGGAACTATCATATCAACCACAGAAAATTCAAATTCAAATTCATCATTGTTATACTTACAGTTAAGTTGACAGTACAATAATTTTACTTAAACATCCCAAAATTGATTTTCCTGTGGCTTTTCGATGCTTCTCTTATGAAAACACATCCTGGAAACTATAAGCATGGCTCACTTTATCTATTCCTTTATTGAAGAGCATGTTCAACTATTTAATGCACTTCATATTTATTGTTAAGACCATCAATGGGGATTTCTTACACCAATTCCTAAAATTTCTATCCCCTTTCTTTTTTCCCTCTACTTTCCCTTTCTAGTTTCTTAGTCATTTTTCAGAAAATGTTTAGGTTCGCAGGTTGGCGGATTCACGTGTTCATATTTCCACTGATGTTTTTATATCACGAGTCTGATTGGCCACTTCCCCATTCCATATTCGGCAAACTTTTTGGATCACGGGTTCCCGGGTAGGTAGGATCAACATTGTGTTTACATTGTTCCGCTGCCTGCAAACAACACCCGGAATTCCCCGATCTATAAATTGACAACCAATTCCCCTTTCTTTTTCTCCTTACTTTCCCTTTTTGGTTACTTAGTCATTTTTCCGAATGTCTCATTCTTTTATATACAACAGGCGAAGTTATGCAATATAAAAATTGATCGTCAAAGTCCGTCACTGTCCCATGTTCTGTGTTACACATTTTGCAATCAAAAGTTGGGATACATACAATTTGACCATCGGGACCTCACATCTCCTGAGTAGAACTTGTGGCCTATTTTCAAGCCTGTCAATATGTCATGTTCTTAGTATGTCTCAATATTTTATATCACGAGCCGGACCAACCGCTTCCCCATTACATACTTGGCCACTATTTCCATCATCGGTTCCTGGCCAGGTGTGCTCAACATTGCGCTTCCATTGTTCCGCGACCTACAAGAGACACCCAAAATTCTGCGATATACAAATTGACCGCCGAAATTTGTCATTGTGCCATGTTCCATGTTACACATGTTGCAGTCAAAATTTCAGAGACATACAATTTGACCATCGGCCCCTCATGTCTCCTAAGTATAACTTGTGACCCTATTTTGAAGCCCGACCGACTGCTTTCCATACTTGGCCATTTCTTGGAATCTCTTTAGCGGGTTGGTGGGTCAACGAAATGTGAAATGCTTAATCTCTCTTCACCATCCCCACCACCTTTGCACTTCTTTCTAGATATGAAATTATTAAGATTAAATGATAATAACTCATCATGCAGGAATTGTTAAGATTGTCATTAATGTCTGAAAGGTTGGAGTAGATTTATCATTAATATGAATTAAACCAAGTTTTGTGGAGGGTTGTGTTATCATTTCCAAGTGTTCATTTCAAGAATCATGCAATCTCTTTTATGCGTCGTCTGGATGGAGACTTCACAAAATCTCTAATCCTTAATCGCTCTTCGTCATCACCACCACCTTCACACTTTTTTCTAAACATACAATTAGTAAGTTGTAATGGTAATAACTCATTACCTACAAACTCTAGAGATTGTCATTTATCAAAGAAAGGCTCAAGGAGATCTCCCATTGATACACATTAAACCAATATTTGTGGAGGGTTATATTATCCCTTCTGAATGTTCATTTCAAACATCATCTGGAGAAAACGGATATTCTCGTTAACTTATGGCAGCAGTTCGACAACAGTTTTGTCCAGATATAGTAAACACCTTTGAGCATGATTACCAGAAGTTCCATTGCTCCAGGGCATATTCCTACTAATCATCTCCCTATGCCTAGAAGAAAAAAAGGAGATGGTCCCTTGGTGCAGCAAGAGATATATTTGATATTTCAAGCAAAAGAATTCCAAGGCAACCCTACCCGCTTGCGTTGATGGTTGGCGCAGAGGTTGATGAAGTCGATATCGAGCCGGAAGAAGATGATCAGATGGACGATGATATGACGATGGATGATGGAAATGCAGATGTTGCTCCCACTCCTGTTCCCAAATTGAAATCAACCATAATGGGGGGCACTTCCTTCCTAGATGATGGTGGCCCTTACAAGACCAAAGGAAGGGTTTTCAGAAAAGAAACCAACGCTAAACGCAATAGCCTCTTTCCAGCTCGAGAGTAGGAATTCCAGAGGACCAAATTAGTCTATTCTGGGCAGAATTCTTTCACTGTAAGAAAATGGTCTCTTGTGTATATTTTTAATGATAAAAATCAGCAAGTTAATATTCTGTTAAACACTTAGCAACCTAGAGATAATTGTCTTCATAAATTTCAGGAATGCATAAAACCCACATTTAGAAATTTCCATAAGCATAAATACGCATTGTTAAGCAAAATATGCAGTGGAAATACACAGTGGACAGCAACCCATAACTCACAGAAATTTAGGCAAATGCCATGGAAAACCCCAATGTGGGGAAACCCAATGAGAGAGAGAGAGAGAGAGAGAGAGAGAGAGAGAGAGAGAGAGAGATCTTATTATTATGCTTCAGGAAAGTACTATCAGCAGCAGAACAACATTTCCAGCCAAGGAAAATATCTCACAGCACCAAATCTGTCCCATAGAAATCTGCCTCATTTTCTATGCCAAAACCGTATTGTTCTCCAGCCTCTTCTATGCCTCGTTTTTCATGCCCACAATCACCTATACGAATTGTTTCATATGGCCCAAAAACAGCCACAACAAATCTGGAAACTGCCTCGAAAATTCTGCCAAAAACCACCTCAGTTTTCGTGCCAAATCCATACGGACTGTACGAAATCATACAGATCTGTACCGAATGGCCTCCCACAGTAGAAAAATATTTTGGCCAAAAATTCACAGAAAATTTTTCTCGGGAATCGTGCCCTCTTTGCTCAAAAAATGTGCCCTCTTTGTTGCTCACTTTCCTCTCTCATGCATACTCAGAAAATCTCTCTATCTCTCCTCTCGATGTCTTCTCAAAACATTCGACATGTCTTGCACACTACCCAATGCATTCTTTTATAATCTGAAAATGAAATTCCCCCCCCAAAAGTGTCTTTTCACCTTCCCCAACCCTAGATCCAAAGGCCAAAGATTAGATCTTGCCTTTTTCAAGATCAAGGGTCATGATTCATTCCCTCCAAAATGTCTCATTTAAAATTAAAGTGAATTTCACTTTATTACATAAGTGCTTTATGAAAGTAAAGTCACTTTAAAAATAGAAGGTACACTTTATTAAAAAGTCACTTTAATAAAAGAACCACTTAAACAACTTTATAAAAACTATTACAAATTTAAGTGACTGGTAGTGTAAACATTAAAGTAACATTAAAGTAACATCCGTATACAAGACAAAACATGTGGAGTACCTCCTGAGCTAAAAATCTAACACTCCCTCTTAGCGAGGGATGTACTCGTTGACATCTCCATCATCTGGTCCCATCACACTCTACTTTGTAGGAGCTCCCTCTGAACCTAGAGCCATCTGCAACATCTACACAGAAATCAAACTAGACGATCTTCTCCTGGAAACCTCCCGGAACCCTGAGCTCACTTCATCTTGAGCATCAGTTCGATCAACCTGGCTGAGCCTTCTAGCGGTGCTCAGAAGAGACTTGATTTCTTTTCTCAGAATGCAAGACTGATACCTTAGCTCCACCACAGTCTCAGAAGCCTCCTCACTCTCCTCATCTAACACTGAATCATACATCAAAGGTTGTCCTCTCAACATATACAACCTGTTCACTCGGTTACCGATCAACTACAGCTCTACCAGGTCCACTCCCTCTCTATAGATAAATACATGTTCCCTCTTGAACAATACGCAATATTCTACATCCTCCAAGGCTAAGACTAAGAGAAAGTTAGCACTCAACCATGGAACAAAAAGAACTCCATCAATATCCAAGAGTCCCCCAAACTTGAGTTGGAATCTGACATTCCCAACTCCACGTACAACTCTTGCCATACCAGCTTCATTTACCACCTGTCAGCCAGGACCAATCTCTGTGAAGTCTGGGAATACTTGCCAGATTCCTGTCATGTCGTTAGAGGCTCCAATGCCCACAATCCATCTAACATCACCTCTGAATCCTCCGTTGTCGACACTGGAAACTAGGGTAACCAAAGAAAATCCCCTATTAAAATTTGAAGAAAAGTCCTCTATGGTTGTTGTAGCAGTTATCTTAGGCCCCTCTAACTCCTTCCTCTTCTTCTTCCTCGCAGGAAAATGAGAGGCAAGGTGGCCCAACTAGTTACAACAATAGCATCTGACTTTACTCAAGTCCCTTCCAAAACTTCCTTTCTTCTTTCTCTTTGCCACAAGAGCAACATTCTCATCAACTCTATTTGTCTTCTGATCACTTCTCTGAGATCTTTCTCGAATCTCCTCCTGAGTGAAATCATCCCACAGTCTGCTCGAATCTGGTAGATGCTCACGACCCACCACACACTTCATGAATACTTCCCAATCTTTGGTGAAGACATTTAAGGCTATCCTCACCAACTCGGAATCCGAAATGACCTCTCCAACAGCTGCCAGCTCATATTTAACTTGAGCCACCTGGGTAAGATAAGAAGAGACACTCTCCTCCTTACCCATCTTGGTATCATGCAACTTATCCCTCAAGGCCATCTTCCAATTCTCATTCTTCACCTCGAACAAGTTCTTAAGTGCATCCCACATCTCCTTCATAGTCTTTTTCTTAGCCAAGTGTGGGATAAGGTGATCCTTCACCCCATCCAGAATAATCCTCTGACATTTGGCTTCCTTGGTCTCATGCAAGTCCAAAGCAACAAGATCTATTGCGGGAGCTATTACAACAGATTTGACATAGATATAAATCTTGTTCTCCTTGAGAACTACTGACAAACGAACCTTCCACTGCAAGTAGTTGGAAATTCCATCCAACCGATCCTCATATCTAATGCTTGCAGCCATATTCCCTGTCACAACTCAAGGAAAACAATCACACCCTTTTGCCCAAATATGACACTACCCACTGTCACTCAGAGCCCAGGCTCTGATACCATGTAGATTTTTAATGACAAAAATCAACAAGCTAATATTTTGTCAAACAATTAGCAACCTAGAGATAACTGTCTTCATAAATTTTAGAAATGCATAAAACCCACATTCAAAAATTTCCATAAGCAGAAATACACATTGCTAAGAAAAATATGCAACAGAAATACACATTAGACAGCAACCCATAACTCACATAAATTTAGGCAAATACCAGGGAAAACCCTAATGTGGGGAAACCCAATGAGAGAGAGAGAGAGAGAGAGAAAGATATTATTATTGTTCTTTAGGAAAGTACATATCATCTTCAAAACAACATTTCCAGCCAAGAAAAATACCTCACAGCACCAAATCTATCCCACGGAAATCTGCCTCATTTTCTGTGGCAAAATCGTATTGCTTTTTCGCCTCTTCCATACCTCTTTTTTCGTGCCCATAGTCACTTGTACATACTGTTCCGTACGGCCCAAAAACAACCACCAAAAAATATGAAAACCACCTTGAAAATAGTGCCAAAAATTGCCTCAATTTTCGTGCCAAATCCGTACGAACTGTATGGAATCATGAGGGCTATACAGACTATACAGATCCGTATAGTACGGCCTCCCATGGCAGAAAAATATTTTGGCCAAAAATTCTCGGGAATCATGCCCTCTTTGTTGCTCACTTTCCTCTCTCAAGCATACTCAGAAAATATCTCTAACTCTCCTCCTGATGTCTTCTCAAAACATTCGACATGTCTTGCAAACTATCCAATGCATTCTTTTATAATCTGAAAATGACATTTCCCCCCAAAAGTGTCTTTTCACCTTCCCCAACCCTAGATCTAAAGGCTAAGATTATATCTTGTCTTTTTCAAGATCAAGGGTCATGATTCATTCCCTCCAAAATGTCTCATTTAAAATTAAAGTGAATTTTACTTTATTACATAAGTGATTTATGAAAATAAAGTCACTTTAAAAATAGAAGGTACACTTTATTAAAAAGTCACTTTAATAAAAAGAACCACTTAAATAACTTTATAAAAATTATTACAAAGTTAAGTGCCTGGTAGTGTAAACATTAACGTAACATCTGCATACAAGACAAAACATGTGGAGTACCTCTCAAGCTAAAAAGATAACATCTTGATGCTCCTAGAGATATATTTCAAGAAAAATATTTATTCACTTGCGGGACCACTCTCCTGTTCTCTGGATATAAAATTAACATATTAGGGGATGAGGACAAAAACTCCCACCGGTGCAAGGCATATTCCTACTACTCATCTCCTTCTGCCCAAAACAGACTAATTTGGGCCTCTGGAATTGCTCATGAAACCTACATCACTGAAGTCTTTTTCCTGTAAGGAGGGGATCTCTTGGTCCCCTCCTGCCCAGAACAAATTAATTTGACCTCTAGAATTGATCTCTGAACAAGAACACACCCTGTAACTGTCTAAGTCGTGTTGTGTCATAAATGTTGATTGTTACAGCCCATGCAGTTCCTTGACTGAGTGTGGTTTGTTTCCATCGTCTTCTCTTACTGAGATTTGTTGTTGCCATCACCTTTTTTGTAATTGACTTAGAAGTGGATTGAAGAAGCAGGTTGTCAAGCATGCAAGAAACTCTCTCCAGGTGAGAGAGGTCTTTGGGGAAGTGATTTCTCAGAGGGAGCCCAACTATAGCTATAGTGCTCGGAGAATTCCTATCCGACCTATTGTTCAAGCCCTAGAAGGGAAGTGGGGAAACCAAAGGACTATGGAGCAGAAAAGGGGCACACTTCTTGGGGTGGGACATGCATGTGGGGAATGATAGGTTGTAGGTTTTTAGTGTGAGTTGGTCCTAGGAGATAATCCTTCATGTTGACTGTGCGACTTTCCTGTTTCTCTTGCCAAGCCTAGGAATCCCTTGCCCGATGGAGTTTAGTCCCAACTCGAGGGTGACCCACTACTGAGCGTGATGAGCAGTGTGGTCTAATACTGGGATGTTCGTGGAAGGTCTACATGTTGTTTGGTGATCATCTATTGAAAGATAAGTGCCAAATTTGTGTTAATTGTATGTTGTGT
Source organism: Picea engelmannii (assembly GCA_009831015.1). NCBI lineage: Eukaryota > Viridiplantae > Streptophyta > Pinopsida > Pinales > Pinaceae > Picea > Picea engelmannii. Next base: position 54,449 of record ML804364.1, read on the forward strand.
AATTGTACATGTGTTATAACTTAATGAGTAATGCCTGGATATATCAGCTATGTTGTGTGTAGGCTTACTATTATTTTCGCATTGATCTATGTATGGTTAGAATATATTGTCAGTATGTTTTAATGATTATTTATGCATGAATAAGTGGCATGAACATAATGTTTTAACTGTTAATTGTGTTAGATATGTGTGCATATAAATTTACAAAATGGTATCAGAGTTAAGTGAAACGTTCAAGATGTGGTGTTTCCCAGCCTATTGGTGGCAGGGGACGTCACAAAATGGTATCAGAGCCATGGTTTCAACACTGAGCCTATATGGGCCATGTTAGTGGAAGATGAAGCAAAAGTTTTGGAAAAGAATTGTTGTCAAAATGGACAAAATTCAAGTTTGGAGCCCATGGTTTCTACCCGAAACCTGGATGGGCCACGAACGAGAAATTCGGCATAGAAATTATAGATAATTTTGAGGTACAAAGTGCTAGAATGGAAATGAAACAACACTTAGACTGTGTTAGGAAACACAAGAGGTGTAACAAGTTTATGAAATGGTCACAGAGAAATAAATTACAACATTCATGGTGTTGGGCCATTAGATCTGGGCGAGAGCAAGATAAGTCGTCAGATCAAGTGAAGAGTAAGTCATGACCATCATATCTCATTGAAGGGAGATCGATGGTGGGGAGCCATTGCGGAGTTCAGGAAGGAAATTAAAGCAAGAGTAAGTTGAGACTCTGCAATCCCTCAGGATCATTGATCTTGCTAGATCAACGGATTAACGATGGATATCGATCCCACTGCAGGCGAGCATCTTCACATTGCGGACATCGGGAAGGAAATTAAAGTGTGAGCAAGTTGAATTTATGTAATCACTCATGGGCGTTGATCTTCATGACTCATTAAGGCACGACTCAAAATCTTGCAAAGTGAGATAAGCGCCCAAATGTTAAGTCGAGGTCACAGCTCTCGGTCACGTGTAGAGAAGACAGAGCAAACTTCATGTATTTATTGTACGTCGATCCAAGCAAGGAACACATGTCAGAAGATCGTCTTGTTTGAGAATTCGGTGTTCGGGAGAAACGGGGTATACTAAGGTGAATTATCTTGAATCCCGAAGTCCCGAAGTGACGTGACCTACTGACGTCACTAGGGATGACATGGACACATGGGATGTGTGCCACATGTCCGTGAGTTAAGAACCTTGGTAATATGGAAATGCAGTTAGAATGTGACATATGTCACTCGCCTAATTGGACCACGTGTCCGCTTCTTGTGTCCTACTTAGTGGCGCTCCTGGTGGTGGCACAAGGTAGTAAGCATGATGAAGAAGTTAGTTGGATCAGGCCCGCATTAACTTTGGTCATGATCTATCAATATCAAGGGTCAAGAGGCATTGCGGAGATTGAAGTTGCACGATAGATAATTCTAAAAGGTGGTCCCGCAATCCAAGCCATGATTTCCCAAATGGGGTACGTGTCAGCGTGGGGAAAATTGCGGAACTATCGTCAGGTTACTCCAAAAATGCCAACCCATGTCCCCACAATTTGAAAAGTACTAAATTTGATGTGATGTTTTCATCATTTATTAGTTCAATCAAGGAAACCATGGGCCCCAGTGGATGCATGGCGCCAGATCGTAAAGTATGGAGACTTCACACTACGGAAGAAATGGTGCATGAAGGAATTCGGTTCATATATCCGTCGTTCTTCACACGTTCTATAGTTCGTTGTTCTATGATGTTGGGATGTGCAGAAAAAGGAAAACCTCTGAAGCCCGAAGCCCGAAGTTTCAAGGCTCTGGATAAGCGCCCAAATCAGAAGCGTTGGGTCACAACCATGGTCCCATGCAAACCAAGGGCTGAAGAAAAGGGGCTAGTGCCTGAAATTTGTTGCAGAACAGAGCGGGGCTTAGAGATAAAATCCAAAGGTGTTCTGAAAATGGAATCTGATATTACTTTTATTGAATCAGATTGGTTTATTCTGAAAAATTATTAACGTCTATTAGTCTGACAAAATTCCAGTTGACTGCACATTTTGCATAATTAACAATTGTCGGAATTGAACTGAATTGTCGCACAATGAAGAGAAATGGGAAAGGCATAGGTTTCTTAAAATTTGGAAAATGAAGTTAGAGGAATGGATGTCCATTTAGGAGTTGAAGGATCGAAGTCCAATGAGCATGGAGAAGAGATAGATAAAGAAGGAAACATGATGAAAATCATTGAAAAGTTGCAGAGAGATGTCCAAACTCATCGAGCAGATAAAACAAATCTCATGAAATCCAGGGTGCAATAGGGAGAATTCAACATAAAGTTGATGCAGAGCCTATAAAGGATAGAAAATAAATTGGATAGGGAGAGTGGATCAAGAAAATCAGGAAGTCACAGAAGAACAAAAAGTGATAGAAGACATCACCAACACTCCCCGAGGCATTCCAATAAGAGAGTACACAACATCTCAAGTCTATCCCTTGTTAGGAAGCATAAGAGGTCTAGGGAGGATGAGCTACGAGGAGAAATGAACAAAATCAAACCTCCTACGTTTGATGGGGAGCACAAGAAGGATGAAGATGTAGAGACATGGTTGTTGGGCATGAGAAAGTATTTTCAATTGCATAATTACTCTTCACAGGTAGAAGGAAGAATTTCCATCTATCAACTCAAAGGTAAGGCATCCATGTGGTGGGATCAGCTTGTGCAAGTGTAGCACATTAAAGAGAAAGATTTTACTTGGAGGGAATTCAAGAAGTATTTTGAAAAATAAATACTTGACTAAGAGGTATTATGATAAGAAAATGAAAGAGTTCTTTGAACTCAAACTAGGAATTATGTCCATTGATGAGTATGAAAGAAGTTTTTTAGAATTGTTGAAGTATGTCTATTTCATCAAAGATGAGACAGTCAATATTCAGAGGTATTTGAGTGGTTTTCCACCATCCATCAATGACAAAATACAATATGATGATCCCAAAACATTGGAGGAGACCATAAGGCAAGATAACTGCCTATATTATCAACAAAAAGCAAGGCTAAATTTCCAAAAAGCTTGGAAGACAAGAACAAATTCAAGATGGATCAGAGGAAGAAGGGAATTAAGCCACCATTCTTCAGCAATAATCCTCAGGGACAACCAACTTCTAGAGAACCTAGAATGATTGAGAAAGGTGGTCAAAGGCCAAGGTAGCCACCTATTCAATGTTGGGGTTGTAAAGGTGATCATATTTTTATAGATTGTCCTCACAGAAGTAACAAAGAGAGAGTTGTTCACAATGTTCAACGAGCTGAAACAGTGGGGGACATGGGCAGAAATGTACAAAGGATCTATGCATCCTTGGATAACAAGAAAGCACAGTATCAATCACATATGATTGAAGTGGAAGGTATGATCAACAACCAAACCATTACTATTTTAATTGATTCATGATCTAGTCATAGTTATATAGATCCTAGGATGGTGGAAAGTTTGCAATTGCAAAGAAAAAAGTACAGAAAATCTTGGTTGGTGCAGCTGGATACTAGAACCAAAATAAAAGTCAATGAGATGGTTAAGTCATGTCTTATGGGCATGAATGGACTGAGCACAAGGGAATATTTAAACATCTTTCCTTTAGGATCTTATGACTTCCTAATTGGTATGGATTGGTTAGATCAACACCATGCCATCTTAGACTGTTGTAGAAAGGAATTCACTTGATTGGATGAGGAAGGGAATCAGAAGACAGTCCAAGGAATTCCCAGGGAAGTTACTATCCATGAAATCTCAGCAATGCAGTTGAAGAAGTGTTACAGGAAGGGTTGTCAAATATTTGCAGCCCATATGGAGGAAGAATCTAAGGATAAGGTGCCAAATTTGGAGGATCATGCAGTCCTAGAATATTTTGATAATGTGTTCAAGGAGGTACCAGGACTACCTCCAAAGAGAGATATTGATTTCTCTATTAATTTGATGCCTGGAGCAGCTCCTGTATCAAAAACTCCTTACAGGATGAGTACACCAGAGCTTAAGGAGTTGCAAATGCATCTTGAAGAACTTATGAAGAAGGGGTATATACACCCAAGTGTGTTACCTTGGGGTGCCCCAGTCTTGTTTGTGAAGAAGAAATATGGAACATTAAGATTGTGCATTTATTTCAGACAGCTGAATAAAGTGACTGTAAAGAACAAGTATCCTCTGCCAAGGATTGATGATCTCTTTGATCAATTGAAGGATGCAAAGATATTTTCCAAGATAGATCTCATGTCATGATACCATCAGGTAAGGATTAAAGAGGAAGATATCAGTAAGACCTCCTGCATGACAAGGTATGGTCATTATGAGTTCACAATGATGCCATTTGGGTTGTCCAATGCACCAGTGGTTTTCATGTGCTTAATGAATGGTGTTTTCCAAGAATATTTAGACAAGTTTCCCATTATTGTATATTCCAAGTCAGAAAAAGAGCATGAGAATCATTTGAGGATGGTGTTGCAAGTGCTAAGAGAACATTAGCTATATGCCAAATTGAGAAAGTGCTGATTTTATCAAAACATAATTCACTACCTGGGGCATATCATTTCAAAGGATAGGATAGCAGTGGACCCTGAAAATATAGAAGCCATTAGAGAATGGTAAGAACCAAGGAATGTGATAGAAGTCAGATCCTTCATGGGTCTAGCTATCTATTATAGAAGGTTCATTGCATGGTTTTCAAGAATATATCACCCCATCACTTCCTTGCAAAGGAAGGGGAAGAATTTTCAAGGGACAGAAGAATGTGAAAAGAATTTCCAGCAATTGAAGTAGTTGTTAACCAATGCTCCAATTCTAATGATCCCATATCCAAATGAAAACTTCATTATATGCATAGATGCATGTAAAGAAGGACTAGGTGGAGTCCTCAGTCAAAATGGGTTTGTTGTATGTTATGAATCAAGGAAGTTGAAGGAGCATGAAAGGCTCTATGCCACTCATGATTTGGAGTTGGCAGCCATAGTGCACGCCTTGAAGAAGTGGAGGAATGATCTGTCGGATCTTTTAATGACTATGGTTGAGTTTTGATTTTGCATGTGTTAATTAACCATTTGAGAAAACTTAGTGAAAGAATGAGGAAAGAAGAGGAATTATGACAGCCATATACACATGTGCAGATCTGAAATGAAATAATGAACAGCAAACCATAACACGCAGATTGATAACAGAGTTCGGCACAACTTTGCCTACGTCTCCGGGCCTTTGTCTCTGTGGGGGAGGCTTCTTTATTTCTGTTCAAAAGCTCAAAAATACATCACTGCAATTCCAAATGGCTACAAGACTGATCTGGTCATGTTCGTCCAGATCTCTAGAACCCTGCAAAGAAAATGGCACGCAAAACGAACATCCGAAGCTCCCAGAAATGACCCGGCAGTGTCTGCTCCTCAAAAGCTTCCCTGCATCAAAATGGCTTTGGCTTGGCTTCTCTTTAGCATAACTCTGCTCTGACTGCCTTGATTGTCCTCCATGGCCTCAAAGAGGCTTGGTTTATATAGATTTGAAGTTGGTTGTTCATCTCCAACTTCCTCCCAAAATTTGGGCTCCAAAAATGCCCAATATCTCCCAAAAATGGAGAAAATCAACTAATATCAGGCATAATAACAATAAAATCCCAAAACTTTATAAAATAACCCACTGCATAAAAATTATTGGGCGCAGCCCCCAACATGCGTGTTCTGGGTCATATGGAGGCAGCCATGTGGCCATGCACCCATGCGCTGGCTCCTTTGTTTGTTCTCCAGCCCCCGGTTCTGTGGCATATACATAGGACCATTGGTCTGTTAACTTAACCTCCGCGCCCTTTTGTGGATAGGTCCCCATCCTGTGGGATCCTCCCGGGATCCGGGGGCTAGTCCCTATCCACACACAAACTCCTGCATTTGGTTAAACCCCTCCGTCGTGTGGTTGTATGTATTGTTTGTTGGACCGAGGGCTGGGGCTAAGCCCCAGCCCTTTTCCCCGCCGAAAAAGATTTCAACCAAACTTAAATAGTATTTGCTCCCTTTGTATAACAAGAACCACCCATGGGCCAGGCAGCTAGCCCAGCCCAGCCCTGCCAGTCCACAGCCCGGTGAATAGGTCGCGGGTTCGACCCTGGCCGAGCCATACAAATTTTGCACCAAACCATTAGCCAACCACAAGGTGCCACGTGGCACCTAACCAACCAACCACAAACTGCCACGCGTTAGATTCCGATTAGTCCACGTGCCTGCCACCTATCATCGTACATCTGCCACGTCACTTCCCTATCACGTCAGTTGCTGACATCATCCGTGCCACGTGTCACCCTTACAGTGGTGACACATGTCACCCCTGGATAGGTCCAGCTGTACGCCAAATCAACCTGCCACCTCTGCCATGTGTTGACTCCTGGAGCTGCCATGTCACATGTACAGACCGTACGGCCTATACAGTCAGCATGCCACGTGGAACTGTACGGACTGTACAGTCATCCCCTTTTTTTCCCTGTTTAGCTTTTCAGACAGAACGTGATATCTTGTTCATACGGAGCCCATTTGACAAAGTAAATATACCATCGGAATCAGGAAGACAAGACGGATGCAATGGAACTAGTTTCGTCAGATTCCGAGCACTTTCATTTTTTAACATTTTTAAGGCCTGTCAGGCTTCTAGATCCGATTTCGGATCACACCTCCCCACAAAAAGACCTTTTGGTCCCCAAAAGGTTACTGACCAGTCAACAAGCTTGGGATAGGCCACCTAGCTTGTCTTCTTTCTCTGAACTTTTTCCTTTGCACCTGTCTCATCAAGATCAACTGTAACACAATCATGACAACTGACAGTATATTGTTAGCCATTTGAACCCTATTACATCTTACTGAAGCCACTATCATCCATGTAGAAAACATTGCTAATGACAGCATCAAAAATATGACTGCAAATGAGCTGATATACTTTAGATATCTGCACGACATGAGCTTATCTTGAAGCAACTTATGATTGATTTTCCATTCAACAACCATGTCTTGTTCTTGCTTAAGATCAATTACTTCATTTGAAACAATTATTGGTTTGTTGCTTGCTTGCAATGCCTTCTTTAATTGTTCCATTGTTTGAAGTGTTTTATTTGCTTTAACATGATGAGCATGAACCACATAATCATGATCTGCTTTAGTGAATTGATATTGATTCTTTTTCCTGTAGAAGATTGCCTTACGATCATATAAATATGGACTACCTAAGACCATTCCACATTCTCTTAACGACACTACA
>ML804364.1:99464-111818 GCA_009831015.1 Picea engelmannii
GACATATAATTTGACCGTCGATGCTCACCTCTCCTCGGTATCCCTTGCAACCCTACTTTCAATCCCATCTGATCGCTTTTCATACTTATATATATAAGGTCTTATTTCTAAATATGCAATTAGTAAGCTTTAATGCTAACAGCTCATCATGCAAGAACCGTAAAAATTGTCATTGATGAGTGAAAGGCTCGAGGAGATCTCCCATTAATATGCATTAAACAAAGATTTGTGGAGGGTTATATTATCCCTTCCGAGTGTTAATTTCAAACATCATGGAATGTCATTTGCACGTCGTCGGGTTGGTGCATTCACGAAACCTCCAATCCTTAATTGCTCTTCGGCATACCCGCCACCTTCACACTTCTAAGTATGCAATAACTAAGCTTTATTGCTAACATCTCATCATGCAACACCCATAGATATTGTCATTAATGAGAAAAAGGCTCGAGGATATTTCCCATTCACATGCATTGAACCAACATTTGCAGAGGGTTCTATTATCCCCTCCAATTGTTCATTTCAAGCATCATCTAGAGAAAACGAACGTTCTCATAAACTTATGGCACCAGATCGACAACATTTCTGTGGAGATACAGTGAACATCTTCGGGCGCGAGGACTAGAACTTCCAATGGTCTAGGTCATATTCTTACTACTCATCCCCTTCCACCCAGAACAAAATAATTTGGACCTATGGAATTGCCCATGCAGGTTGTTTCCCTGAAGTTTTTCACTGCAAGGAGTTGGTCTCTTGGTGCGTCGATAAATATATTTCAGGCCAAATAACTATTCCACTGTGAGACCACTCTCATGTTTCTTTGTCACCTCAGGTCTTCCGCCAGATGTTAATAACGAGTTGGACCTCTTGCCCAAGTTACTAGAAGACCCGATGGCAGTTTATGCAGATATCACAAGCTTGCAGGCTAGTTCATTTAGAAATCCATTATGGGAAATTGCTTGGTTGTTTACAAGAATAACAGGACAGGAATCCACAACAACTATTTCCCGCATGGTTCTTTATATTTTGTATTTCACAGTCAAGGAACATGCCATTTTTTATTAGGGGAAGCTAATTTCCCTTGAAATATGTTCCCAATTGTCAATCTTCAAAAAGGAGAAGAAATTTATATGTCATCCTACTTGGTTTTCGCGATAGCGCATTGCTGTCTATTTCCAAAACTGTCTTTGTCCAAGAAGGTAAACTGGGAATTGGACCCAATAACCTTCTGGTACCATGCCTTGTGGAGGCACAACGCCTCCCACTATTTTTATGATGTTTTTAATGACTTTGTCTCTATTTTCAAAGTTTTATTATTAGGAAAGGATGCTCCTCGCATGTCTGACCATGCAACCAAGTTTTTGGACAGAAAGGGGGCACTTGAACAAATGGAGAATTGCAGTGTGATAAGGATTTTTGTCTCCAAGGAAATTCCTTCTCTCCTTCCATGTCACATTACGGAAAAAATGTTTGTTACAGAAATAGCAAGGCAATACAACTACTAGTTGCATCTATTCCATGAGAAGAGAAAAAAACAGTTCATTCCTCTACCTTGGAAAGTCGAGGACTTCGTGTTGAGGAACATCAACAAAATTGACGAATTCGCAACCCATTTCAAAAACTTGAACCTAAGATATGTTGAAAGGCTAAGAGGGTTCGACCCTAATGGAATTTTTTTAGAACATTTACTTGTAGTTGGCTTCAACAAAAAAAATTTCCAGAGACACCTGAGAGAAAACAGAGACATTGACGACAACACTCATGGTTTTGACGTCGGGGACCTAGACAAATTGCAAAGCACAACTGAATTGTTCAATAGATTGTGATTATATGTCATTGATCAAATATCTGTGTGCTACTTGGTGTGGTAGTGTACCACTGGATTGTATTTTTGTACTACTATGGATAGACACAGTCGTGTTCTATTAAATGATATTGTTTTGATTGCCTTGAAGACTATCAGCAATGTTGGAAATGATTATCAACTAGATGGATGATCAATGGACAGAGATTTCCCAAAGGAAAATGGTCTAGGACATTTTTCTTCTAGGACATATGTTCATATTAGAAGAATAGTTCTTATGTCACTCTGTGGAGTGAGTGACTTATCCAGCATCATGTTTGATTACTCAGATGGAGTATGGTTTCAAGAGATGATGCAGTTGATGACATTGATAGTGATGATGGTGCTCATGATCTAATCTTGAGTATGTATGACTATGATGATGTTACCGTTTCAATGGTATGCTTGTGCTCAAGACCATTGTCTTCAATACCTCCCTAGCTAGGAGGGAGTGTTGATATTATGGTAGCTGCGGGAGGTATTTACCTCCACGTGTAAACCTAACGAGAATAGAATATTTCGGGAAGCAAGAAGAAACCCTAATAAGTTGGCTAATAACCCTAGAAGACAAGTCGGCTCAAGAGGATAATTTGTATTAGGTTATTAGCCTCCAAGAGAAGAAGTCGGCCAGAAAAAATATTATATATTGAGTAAATAGGCACCCAAAATGAGAAGTCGACCCAGGCAGTTTGCCAGTTTTAGTATAAATACAGGAGGCCAATCTTCATTCCAGCAAGTATTGTCGGAACTGCAGAGCTCACTTATGCGCACTGCAGTTAGTCAGTTTTGTGCGCAAGTTTGGAGGAGAGTTGTTGTTGCAGCTGTTGCAGCTAGCAGTTTACATTTTGGCTTGGACTATCTCTTGGTTATGGTTTGGACTATCTGATCAGCTCTTGTTTGGTGTGTTATCCTTGGATAAAGGTGCACTACCCTTTGTTTGGCTATCTAGCCTAGGGTTTGATTCCAGAGTGATTCTCTATCAAGGTTAAGGTGCTCGAAGGGTGGCTTCGGCCTATGGTTGGGTGACAATAGTGATATTGTCTATGGTAAAACGAGCACATCCATCATATTCTAACAATAAAAAGCTATGCCTCCTATCCATCTACGATGAGATTTTTTGTTCCATGCCTACCACAAGACAAATCCTTCTATGTTAGAGACCTTAGACTCCTCATTATTCCAAGTTTCAACTAGACAGATAATATCAATATCAACATAGAGGGGCTTCCGCAGTGCAACATATTTTATATCATTTTTGGGTCATAGACTAATGACTTACACTACGCAGTTAATCTCGAAAATGATATCTAATATCAATATCACTTGGGATCCAACTTATCATAGGACCTTTGTGCCATCGAAAGCCACGACAATTCCAAAAAAGGATCTCGAGTGTCCCAAATTCCTATTTATTATTATCCTTCTAGTCTCTATCCCTAACAATAGTTTTTTGATTTCTAATTATTGCCCATTTTCCTTCTATCTTGGTTTCTTTTACCTTTTGAACTTCCTTCCTTAATTCATATTGGTATTCGGGAATGAGGTCTTCATTTATAAATATTCCTGACCCTTTTAAGCTCAGAGATTTACTAAGTATGCTATATTTATGGTCATTACAACTTACTTTGACACGGATCAACCTATCTTTGTGATCAATTATTTTTCCTAGCCTCTTTGCTTCTATGAGGTAAGTTGTACCAATGTGTGTTCTATTATTTAATTATTCTTTTACTATTGCTAGTTTATCCTGCTCTTGTTGTTCTTTTATACCAAAAATTATGAGGTTCAAGGCTCTTTTGTTACGCTCATGGTCCAGTTCAATTAGCTTATTCATTTCCTCTTTGATGGGTTTGATATTCAATTTCCTTTCCATATTACTGAGGGTCAAATTGTTGGTTAGTTTTTCTTCTAGCTCTTTAATCCTATCTCTCAAGTTGTGATTTTCTTCAACCCCTCCTTCTTGGGTTGATTGTTTATGTTTTTCCATTTCTTGAATCATATCCTTCATTGTCTACAATTCACTCTTGAACCCTAAGAATTCATCCTCTATTTGAGTTTGAATGGTATCTTTAATTTTTTTATCAATCATTGCCTCTAGCTCTATTTGGAGTTTTACGTCTCTTTCTTCACTCCTTTTTTCTAATGTTTCTAACTCTATTTGTATTTCGGCATCTCTCTCCTCTCCTTTTTTCTATTGATTCCATATAACTGTAAAGGATCTCTAGGGTGATTCTATTGATTCCATATAATTGTAAAGGATCTCTAGGGTGATTTTGGGGGGCCTCCCCCTGTGAGTTTTTGGAATAGGTGGTGGAGTGCTCATATTGAAAAGAAAAGATAAAAAATGTAACAATTATTATTTTGGATTGACTTTATCTTTCAAATCAACTTTGACTTATGAAACTTAAAACAATAAATAAATAAAATATATTTAAATATCTATAAGTTAATAAATTATTAAATTAAAATTGAATCAAAGTAAAAAGTGACTCACCTCATTTCACATGTCCAATTGTTCAATCCAATCCAAAAATAATTTCTCAAAACCACACGAGAAGTAATATTCACGTTCAAATTCTCGTTCAAAACCTCAGAAAAATATTATTCTCGTTCAAAACAAAGATATAATTTCAAAACCACATAGAAGTATTATACCAAAGAGATATATTTTCAAAACCGCAAAAAAATATTATTCCAGTTCAAAACCACAAAGAAGTATTATTCTACTACCATGTTACTGTGATTTTATATATATATATATATATATATATATATTTAAAAATAAATATATAAAAATATAAATATAAAAATATAAATATAAATATAATGGTTAAACATATCATAATAATCAAATACTTGTTTTAGTTTTTTCATAAAATAATATAAACTATTTTAATTTAAATATACATTCCTCAAATATTATGAACTGTTTTAATTTTAAATATATACTTTATCATAACAATATTATGGGTGGATAAACTTTTAAGTCATTTAGAAACTTGGTAACTAAAAATGTGTTTTAGATGCCAATAATTCATATGATTAAAGTTACAACTCCACCTGGTCTAATATCTAGAAAATATCATAAATTGTTTTAATTTTCAATACACACTTTATGATAATAGGTCATGAGTGGACAACCTTAAAGTCATCTAGGGAATCCGTGACATGTTCTTGGTTAAAAAAAAAATCATATTAATTAGGTATATTTCGTTTTTTTTTTCATATTATATTCATATTCATTTTTTAATATAAAATATTAATATTTATTTTCAAAAATATTTTTGATAAAATAAATGTTATTATTTTAAATATATTTATTTTTCAAATACATTTTTTTTAAATATTATTTTTCAAAAAAACTTTACTCTTCTAAATATATTCATTTCACAAATATTCATTTTTCAAATATATTTCTTTAAAATAATGTTTTCCAAAAAAGACTTTATTCTTTTAAATATATTCATTCTACAAATTAAATTAGCACCACTGCTAACTCGCGCATGAGAACGCCGAAAGGTAGCGGCTGAGAACGTGTGTCCCCAATACACTGAGAATGCGTGCCTCGAATATAAAAAGTTTGTGGTAATCTGTTTGTGGTAATGTGATTAGGTAAATGTTAAAAAGTAAACATGTTAACGGATGCCTTGATAAATGCAAGAAAGTTATGAACAATAAATCTGATCCATTGATTTTGGAGGACGACTAAGAATATGTCAGCATCTTCAATACATAGCCATCAGATTAGGGTTTAAGGTTAAAAGATCATTAATTGTGCCCATTATCAATAGATGTACCTTTCGACGTAAATATAAATATACAGACCCTCAAGTGCAACTGATTAATTTGTGATTAAAAAAGAAACAATTATATATGAAAGAGTCCAGATACAAAGAAAAAATATTGAAAAATTAGAAAGGATGTATGTCACTCTCAACCAAGAACATCGGCGCCATATGTCACTCCATCGTGCACCTTACTCGAAAGTTTATCGGTATAACTTTTTTACAATATGTGGATATGTGCAAAATATATAGTGAGGAAAATGAAAAACTAATAAAAATATAAAATCTAATCATTTTTTTTTTTAAATATTTATTTATTTGTATATAAAAATATTATATATTATTTTAATTTTTAATATGCATTTTATGAAAACACTGTTATGAGTAGATAAAAGTTTAAATTATTTAGGAAATTGACATACTCCATAAAATGGTTCTATTTATTGGAGGTACCATTCAATACCAAGTTTTTTTCCACATGATTATCATTGTTACAACTTCACCAAATCCAATCCCTAATCCTACACCGAATGCAATTAATGAGACATGTTCATCCACAAGGTTTAGCCATCTCCAACTTTTACTAACATTTGTAGGAGCTCCATCCCCTCTTTTTTTATTTATTTTTGTTTCATTGCATGCTTGTAAAGGATAACCGCATAGGTTCCTTTAAAATGAAGTCATATTGAAAGTATCCAATTGTGTTCCTTCTGGAATTTGCCCGCAGAGTTTGTTAAATGATAAATCTAGAGATGCCAACTTGGTTAATTTAGAGAGTTCTAGAGGAATCTCTCCACTCAAATTATTTTTAGCCAAGTCTAACTGCTCCAAAGTAGATATCTCACTTAAAGATGCAGGAATTCCCCTCTCAAGTTGATTTCTAAACAAATTTAGCAACCGCAAGGCCCTCAAACTTCTCATGTTTGGAGGTATTTCTCCAATGAAATTATTGTTAGACAAGTCAAATATTGTGTTTGCCAATAAAACATATGTTTGAGAATATTCAACACCTTTGATGTCAACCTACACTTCCTGGTATAATGTATCACCACTAAGTTGGGAAGACCCAAAGATTTGAAATCCTAGGAGTCTCCCCAGTTTAGATGGTATTCTTCCACTTAATTTATTATTGGATAAATCCAACACCTTTAATTGAGCGAGATTTGTGATCCATTCAGAGATACCACCTTGGAACTTATTATAACCAACACTTAGAACTCGTAACCCTTAAAAAGATGGAAGGTATTTGGGAAGCTCACCTATCAATCTATTTTTCCTTAAATCTAGTAATTGAAGCTAAGTACAATTAATCAAAAATAAAGGCAAAGTTCCAGAGAATCTATTAGAATGAGTAGAGAGAATATAGAATGAGCAGAGAGAATATTCAAGATAATTGGAAAAACCATGTCTAGATGTCCACTAAGTTTGTTCCATGTCTAAATTTCCACCAATTGGAAAAACCATGTCTAGATGTCCACTTGGGATCCAAACGCACCGAGGGTCTTTGCGCTTATTTCGGTGTATTAGATGTGTCCGCATTGAGGGTCTTTCCGCTTATTTCGGTGTATTAGATGTGTCCCCACGGATCATGTGTTCGATCGTGTATTAGTGGGGACTAAAGGCTGTGTCCCTAACACGTTACACTAAAGGTGAAAGAGCCAAAGGGTGTCCCTACCAGGTTACACTAACTATAGTTCCAAGATAACTTTGACACGTAGACCGGTTGATTAGTTAAAAATAACTTTGACTTGAAGAAGAGTGAGAGATTAATAAAGCCACAAATCAGAGACTTTTTTTTTTTTCCAACGAGAAATTAACTCGATTTATATTAGAGATATAAATCATTTACATCACAAGTAGCCATTACAATTCGTCCCGGAGACCCAGCCGGATTTGACCTCAAGACCTCCTCCCAACACTTGGAGAAAGATACTTGTCATTACCAACCACGCTGTCTCATGGGACTACAAACCAGAAACTTAACATACCAAAGTACTTTGGGAGTCGCTCCATCTGTCCGTAGGTCGACTAGCTTTTCCATTGGAGTGACTCGGTTAATGTCTTCCCAATAATTCCACATACCTTAGCCTACACGCAACATATTACTTATTTATATTTTTTTTCTCCAAAGTTAATTTTTCACTGGTTAAGAAAAAGATAAACTACACGCAACATATTATTTATTTATATTTTTCCTAGAAAGTTAATTTTTCACTGGTTAAAACAGGAAGCTTCAGGCGAGGACAGTCAAATTCAACGTGTAAAATGTTTGAACGTACGCGTGTGGGCCGCAGCAGGAAATAGTACAACTTTACCAACTGATGTGTCAGAGTGGGTCCCCACCACCTCGCCTGTCTTTATGTTGTCTAATGGCAAGTCGAGTCATCATAGAGCTTCATATGTACGTGAAATGAGGTAATGCAGAAGGAACATGTAAATTACGATTTATTATAAATGATCAATTTTCTGACGTTTTTAGGAACATATTTTCCGATTAATTTTACTTGGTATTTGGTTAAAATTTGTTGAAATTTTAGATTTCAGTGGTTGAGTTTGTATAGTTGGAGTGTAAACAATACATTCAAAAATACAATTTAAACAATAGAAAATAGTAATTTCACCAATATCTGTTTAGATTCAGGTGAAAAAGCTCAAAAATTCATATAATTAGACAAAGCCATAAATTACTAAAACATTGACTAGACAGCTGCCTAACACATTAATTTTGATTAAAAAAAAATCATTTTTTTGACGTTTTTACTTGCATATTTTTTGGAGTGGGCTAACTCGGGAGCAATCTTCCCTCCCGAGTTACCTTTCCTGCAGTTCCTCCGGCTGCCCCATTTTAAATTTCCGGCCAATCCAGAACCATCGATTTTCTAAGCATTTGGGTTGGTTTAAAATGGGGCAAAACCCTTAGGGTAAGGTTTATTCTAAATGTTCAATTTTATGACGTTATTTTTCAATCAATTTTGCTTGATATTTGGTAAAAAATTGTTGAAATTTTAGATTTTGGTGATTGAGTCTCTATAGTTAAGTGTGAGGGTGTTGAATCCATTTATACATTCCAAAATACAATTTAAACAATAGAAAATGGTAATTTCACCAAGATCTGTTTCCGATTCAAGTGAAAAAATTCAAAAATTCATATAGTTAGACAAAGCCATAAACATCAAAAACATTGGCGCCCTAACACATCAATTTTGATAAAAAAAAAAAATGATTTTTTGACTTTTTCACCTGCATATTTTTGGAGTGAGCTAACTCCGGAGCAATCTTCCCTTCCAAGTTACCTTTCCGGCAGGTCCTCCGGCGGCCCCAATTTAAATTTGCGGCCAAGAAATGGCGAAAGAGTACCTTGGAGACTTAGTCCACTAAAGAGTAGGGCAACCACTCTATTAGTGTGCTTTCTGCAGGAAACACCCTTCCAAGAGCATACCTTCTCTGAATTCTCGGCTGTCCAGTTGAACAGCGATCCTAGTGGATCCAATGTGATGGCCTTCCTGAACGACAGAAGCGCTTCCACGTCCCTTTTATCCCCAGATGATGTTATTTGATACGCTGAATCCTCCAAAATGCATTCTTTTGAAACAAAATAATGGGGTTGAAGAGAATTAGCAGCTCCAACAGGGGTGTGGTCATAGAGATGATCAATATAAGAAGAGGAAAAGTTGCAGAGAAAGGTGGAAAAGTCATAAAAATTGCCGTGTTGACTGGGAAATAGAAAGGCGAAGAAAGTTGCTTTAATCCAATGAAGTTATTCGGAATTTGATTGGTGCCAAATGAATTGGAACGAGTGGAATAAAAATCCTCCTATGTCAGTTGGGCTGAGGGTTTTCCGCTTATTTCGGTTTGACGGTGGATCATATAAATATGGAGATGGTTAAATGTTTTATTTTTTGGGATTTTGGTCGGAATTTGATGATGTAAAATTGAATAAATTGTTAATTTTTGTTATTTAAATTATATTTTTGAATATAGAAATTATGAATTTAGCTAAAACATTTGAGTTATACAAATTTAATCACTTAAATCTGCAGATCCAACCATTCCTTACATGATTTCTGACAAAATAAAATAAAAATTCACACAAAAAAAAAAAAACTTTATGTGTCCGTATTTACTAGAACATATGGAACTGAAATGACGTGTTCGACCATGTATCATTATGAACGGACTAAAACCGCGTAAATAAAATGTTGCTTATTCCGCTCTTGGTCATGGTTTTCCCAAAATCAAAGGTTTTGATTTGACGTTCCACCACACCCCACGGTTTGGGTGTCTCTATCCCAACTTTAAATAAACTTTGAGTTGGAAGAGACTAGGGCTGCCACAAAATGGGTGTTGTGTTGGTTGTTTAAAATTTGTACCCATGGTAAACTCTGAAAAAAAACTATTTACAAACATTAAGAAGGTAAACATGCAATTTAAGATGAGGATTAAAGAGAAAAAAAAATACATTAATTTTTTTGACATAGTTATACTTAGAATTCAACAATAAATCATGGCTTCGAGATCATTTGGAAAAATTTATAAATCCACATAATCGATTAGATTTGTAAGGATGTAGTTTAAAATATAAAAACCGCTTAAATTTAGTGGGCCATGGTGAAGAATCTACACGATATACATAAACATTAAGACATAGAGCACGCACTCATATAAAGCATTGGAAGGATGTAAAGTAAATTTAAATTACCACATTGATTGCGACATGTGAGGTGAAAGAAATTTGAAAAGCTATTCGAAATTTCACACGTATTAAATTTGTCGGAAGGATCCTAGATGTATGACTGGAAGTTCGAACAAATAGAGTTGAAGATCACGTGTTCGACCGTGTATCGGTGGGGAGAACGCGTGAATTCCACTTATTCCGGAAGATTAAAAGAGAAAAATATGGAGGATTAAAAGGGAAAAATATATGAAGGATTAAAATATCGAGGATCAAAAGATGGAGGATTAAAAGAGAAAAATATATGAATTTTTAGATACTTAGAATTCGACAATAAATCATGGTTTCGGGATCGTGATTTCATCAAATTAGGAAGAATTTATAAATCAACTTATCATTTTATAAAAACTTCAAATCTATATAATTGATCTTTAAGGATGTATTTTAGAAAATGCATAGTTTAAATGTTTTATGTTTTGACTTTTTTTTTAGGATTACCATTGGAATCTGGGGATGTTATTGTTGGCAAATTTGTAATTTTACAATCCTCAAATTGTATTTCTGAATATATAAATCAATTCAGTGTCCTCAAAAACCCCGCATGAAAATATATATATGTTGAACCATTCAAATTTGTCATTTCAACTATTTTTCTAAGTTTCTAGTCGGCTTTTGAACGAAGTTGTCAGAAAAGGCTCTCGGAAAAGAGTAAAAACATAGAATGTTTAGACTACATCTTTAGAAAAGGCGTAGTCTAAATATTCTACGTTTTGACTTGTTCCCGCGACTACCATCAAAATCCGACAACGTGATTGTTGGAAAAATCACAATTTTACCGTGCTCAAATCTTATTTATGAATGCATAAATCAATTCAACACCCTAAAAAACCCTTCGACCCCCGAAATATGTATGTTGAACCATTGAATTTTGTCATTCTGTCATGTCCCCTCCCTTTTGACCTCATTAAAGGGAGGGCGTATTAGTCTAAAGGGGCTCCCTGTAGGCTATATCCCTAATTAAAGGGAGTCGTGGGGTTGAATACAACTACCCAGGGAGGCAACGTTTGGATTTTAAAGTGACATTGTGTAAAAAGAAGGATAAAAAGGGGGTAAAGTGACTTCATGTCACCCTACTTAAAGAACAAGTCACCTAAAGTGCCAAGTGGCAAAAAGAGAGAAGGGGGAAAGCAAAGGATAAAAAGTATATAAGGAAGAGGGGAGACACATTCCTCATTCTTTGATTTTGTATTTGAGCATCTTGTTTTTGCCTTTAGAGGTTGTTGCCTAAGGGTTTTAGAGGGTTTGGTCAAACCCTTGAGTTATGTTGGGGTTTGGTGGTGCCTTGTGCTCACCCTAGCCTAACCTTGGATCAATCTTCCCAAATTATCTACTCATATCTTCTTCAGGTTCCATTACTTGGTTGTTCTGAGCCAAGAGAGGGCACGCTGTGAGGATTTCTTGAGGCTTTGTGCAGGTCAATATTGTTGGAGTGTAGGAGGTTTAGGAGGAGACCAAGCTCATTTAGGGGCGTTTTGAGAGGGGATGAACCCTTCCCTTGCTGGATTTTAGCACTTTCAGGTAGGTCGAACCCTTCTGCGGGAAGTAGGATCTTGGTTTGCAGGGTCGAACCCCTATTTGTATAGGGCCGAAGGTTTCTACAGGAATATTAAGTAGGGCCACTGATCCGGATTATTTTCGGCACGAAATGAGAGCGGAGATATAATAAAGAAATGCACAGAGATATCGCGTATATCCAGTAATATAATAGAAATATATCAGAGATGCAACCATAAACACAGAGATACAGTAATACACGATTTCTATTAATGAAAGAAATGTACAGAGACTGTAAAAATACAGAGTGAAAAACTCGCTAGAATGGTGGCAGCTTATCTCTGAGAAGAGATGTGACGACTACTCGCATTCGCAAGAAGATGGTTACAATGAGGCTCGAAAGGCCCTTTTACAATAGACGGGAATGCCAAAAGTCCTAGACATCCAAAAACCTAACCCTAGGAGATGAAGCGCCAAAAGTCATGTGGGCCCCGTTTGGGTAA
>ML804364.1:114872-132046 GCA_009831015.1 Picea engelmannii
CGATCTCGAAAAACCTTCATTTAGGCCCTCAAAATGGCCCTGGAAGTTAAAACCTGCTAAAAATAGTAAATTGCCAAAATGGCCAGAAAACTGTTTTGAGCCATTTGGAAAAGATGGGTGGCCCCCGATATCCACCTGGATCATCCAAGGTTTGGTTGGTGGTTGGTAGGTGTTTTAAACGGTACTGAAGCTGGAGGGGAGTCCAAAGGGATCGTTGGGGCACATGCAGTGGAGATCAAGGGCTAACGGTACCTTTAGAAGTGTTTCAGTAGTATAAAAAACATAGAAACAATAGAGACATATTCACCAGCTAATCCTCCAGGTTTTAAGAAATTATTTGTTCTATTTCATATGTGTGTTGAAGCTACTACAACAATGTTTAAGTTTATATTATTGCTATGGTTGTCAAACCCCATGTTCTCTAGCACACAAAAGTTGGTGTTACATGAATACACATTGCTGGTAATAAAAGTACGCAGAGAATTGGTGGTAATAAGCTAATGATCCATTTGTATGTTAACTAAGAAATACAAAATTATTAATTTCTCATAGTGGACATTGCTTAATGTTTGGTGATCAAAATAAATTGTTGTGGTTGTCGAAGGAATGCTACAATTGTAAAGTATTTAAAAATACACCAACAAAACAAGATAATTTGCCCTAAAACCCTAATTCTGCCCCAGGGACATTACAGTGGTATCAGAGCTAGTGATCTTGCCAGCCTAAGGGTATTTAGTGGAATAGAAATATGCAGCAGTCAATTGAGGTCAAGGACAATATACTAAGGTTGGAAAGATGAAGACCAAGAAGGAGCTCATGGTCGAAAAAAAGTGGGAACTAGCGGCAGGCAAGTGCATGCCTTACTATCAAGAGTATTTAACACTGACTAAAGAGTTTTGTGTAGCTATGTATTTTTGAGACTATTGCACCATCAAGTATGGAACCTAGTCCGAAGACCTAGATGAATATTCCTTCAATGGCACATGACAAAGATTGAAGGAATATATGGCATAAAAGCAGAAGGATCCATTGGTGGCACATGCACTGTTGGTCCTAAAGTCTGCATCTGACTGATAAAGGGAAAAGCTAGGCCACCTCAAGTTTAGAATGGTTTTTAATTTTTTATTTTTTGTGGTGAGTTAGAGGGTTGGTTCTACCAAGACAAGAGCATGGTTGGGGTTGGAAAAATGATATGGATGAGGGTCCTCCTTGGTTGGTGGCGCACAAATGACAGACAAGTGAAATAATAAAACAAAGGATAACAACAAACCACTCAATGAATAACTTGTTGCAAGAAGTTTAATACCTAAAATATCATTTCAAGACACTAAACATGTATCAAAAACACAATTACTCCCTCAGGTTGCGATAAAAACAAGTCTTCACCAAGCATTAGCTGTTTTTCACAAGTTGCATATCAATAAAGACCAGTTACACAATAACCCAAAGAAATGAATTGTACTTTGTACAAATAAAAAACTGTATTCAAGATAAGATAAAAACACATGAAAATTTGAACGAAACATTGTCATCAAGAGTATGTTCACCAGGTAGAGAGATTTAATCCATGCATCGAACAGATCCAACCAGTTGTTGTATTGCTATCCTTTTCCCCAAAAATTGAACCCCCACAACATACAGAAATTGCATATTTATCAGAGTTGCAGATGCTTTCGTCCATCTAGGACTGAGACTTAACTCTACCTTAACAATTGCAGAACAACTTATTAACTTGAATACAACACTGTTGGAGTATAGAAATGTATACTTCACACTTGACTTAATAAAAAAGAGTGGTTCTTATCACACATAGAAGACCACTTGTTGTGCTTTAAACGAAAAAGATATTGAACTGAATAATTAAAAACATCCACTAGCGATGAAACTGGACCGATGAATGTATTGGAATGAACTGGGAATGGCATAGAAGACTAGGAGTGACATGACTGCTTTCTGCAATGAGTATTGGCATGCATGCACGTTGTTTTAGGCCACTGGAGGGTAAGTGGTTGTATTTGGTAGCTTCTTCACATTATATGTTTGAGGAAGAGGTAGGTCTTCTAGTGTTTTTCCTGAAGTCTTCGACATTCATGTTTTCTCTATGATGGACTAGTCACGGTCTGCTAGCGTTTTTCTCCTCCTGCTGGCTTTCCTTTGATGATTTGGCTTAACGCCCAGTTGGTTTCCATGCGCTGCTCTCTGATTGGACCCTAGACATGCTATAAGCACGTGATTGCAGAAGTTGTCAAGGGCAGTTTGGATCCACACCACTCGCCTGCCGCAATCCACCACCAACTGCCACGTACCTCTCTAGCTATACCATGGTTTCAATTGCGGGGCCGCTCAAGGATGTTAATGTTCAAGCATTTTCCCTCCCCGCAATGAAGTGCGGTCGTAGATCATGTTGCAATTTGCGCTCTGGGTAACCCTGCCATTTTAGCGCCCCTGCCAAAGTTTCCTTAGTCTTTTAGTTCTAGACTTCCTCTAACCCCATTTAGTGATGGCACAAATTTCTTAGATCTCGGGAGCTTTTGAACATGGAGCATGAATATCTCCTGAAGTGAATTTCTCCCGTAGTGATGTGACAGTCTCTCGTCACTCCGACACTTCGAAGTTCGTGAGCCCTTGAATGCAAAGTGTATATAACTCCCGGAGTGCCGAACTCGTGAAGTGACTAGAGTTTTCTTATTGCTAATTAAACCTGGATTAAGCCAATTTTATCATCTAAATATTATGGGACTTCGAGGCTCCAGGATTCGGAGAAATGTTCTTGCTCTGAATTGAAATTTCCGAAGAACGAACTTGCAAAGTGACATGGTGGCATGACGTCGTAGGATGTCATGGTTGCTGACATGTCACATAAGGCGAGTGACACATGTCACTAAAAAATGAGCGGATGATGAGACCCAAATGAGCAGAAATGAGTGCCACATGTCAGGGTAGGAGAGTGCCACGTGTCTCCATGGATGAGTGCCATGCGTCTGAACTGATGAGTGCCAAGTTTCTTCGACACTTCGGGGTTTCGAACTTTGGGTTTCGGGGTTCTATGCTTGTTATGGACTGTAATTTTTCGAAGAACGAACTTACAAAGTGACATGGTGGCATGATGTCATATGATGTCATGGATGTTGACGTGTCACATAAGCCGAGTGACACATGTCACTTGAAATAATGCATATGTCGGCCCCAAATGTGCAAAAAATGGGTGCCACGTGTCTCGACTGATGGCTTCCACGTGTCAGTGCTGGATGAATGCCACATGAATCAATTGAGGGATTCCACGTGTTAGTGTAGATGAGCACCACCTGTCATCATTGGATGGATGCCTTGTGTCAGCGCAGATGAGCGCCATGTGTCTCAGCTCTTCGGGGCTCGAAAGTTTCTGTATGCAGAGTTTGTATAACTCCCAGAGTAATACAGGCCCGAATGACGTGTCTCTTTGGGACTTCAACGCTTTGACATTTCAGGGTTCTGATGCTTTGTGGGTTCGCTCTTGATGTTAAACACTGTGCGATTTCGATACTCCAAATGCACGAGAACCGTCGATCTAAGTGGCCCGTTGGATCTCCACCCTTGAAAGCTAATATGTTGTTTACTTATACTTCAAGCTCGAAATGGATTGCTCTGAATGCTTCATTTTCTCCATGGTCGTTCCCTGTGCATACAACATACTTGATCGACCTGCTGCAAGATCAATTAATGGAAAACAACATGAAAAGCAATTCGAACCAAATCACGATATGTGTTTACCCTTTAAGAAAAACAGAAAAACTATGTGCAAATAATCAATCAAGAAAGACAATAAAGAAAACCAAGTCATTGAACAAATGGGAAACTAATTTGACCAACTTTAAGAGGAAAGATTTCATGAAGGCATAGGGAAATGAGAGAGGATAGGCAGGGGTGAAGACCTAGGTTACAACATTGGCTCCAACTGGGGATAACACTTCCCTACGAGGTGCTAAGAACAACATATCAGTGCCTTAGAATTTAATAACTTGCTCCTACCTCCCTTTTCTTACCTCTGTTATGTCTTCCAGCCATGCATCTATGAAAATTAACACTGAAGCTAACCCCAGTGCCTTTGTTGGGCTACAAAGTCTTTATTCGCACACAACTAACAAATCAAATGAAAAAACAAAATAAAGGAAAGCATCTATGGTACAAGAGGGACCTTCCCTCATCCTTAGACAAAATAGTGTTTTAGGAAGCACCCATTTACTGGCCTCCAAAAATCTCTGTATCATCTAGATTGTGCAAAACAAATGTGTTATTGTACAGAACCTCAACCACCTTAAAAGGGAAAAAACAGAGGTTATCAAACTTACCATGCTTATATTTGTCATCCCTTCTAGCATCCCACCTCAAGACCATGTCACCTTCTTGAAAGATCTCCTTCTTGGTTTTCTTGTCAAAGGCTAATTTGATCTTTCTCTGATATGCTTCGATCCTCTAATCCAATGCTTCTCTCTTTTGTTGAACCTCTATAATATGGAAGATTCTCCTTTGGATGTCATTTGGCTCCTCATTCTCTTCCTGTAAGAATTTTAGGAATGGTATACCAAGATGGGTGGGAAAAACATCGTCTACACCATAGACAAGCTGAAATGGTGAGGTTCCCAAAGACTTCTTAGTGTTGATCTTGTCGGCCCACAAAGCATACTTGAGTTTAGAGTCCCAGGATTTCTTGTTTTTGGTCAACAACTTCTTGATAACCCTGATGAGAGTTTTGTTTGATGACTCTGCCAGACCATTCCCCTGAGGGTAATAAGGTGTGGAATGTGTCAAGGAAATGATATGACTGCCACATAAGTCAATCATGGATTTGGACTTGGATGCTTGGACATTTTATGTTATAATCTTGTTGGGGCAACCGAATCTGGCAAAGATATTGGTTTCTAGGAAATTCATGATCACCTTGTTAGTGGCATTCCTGGTGGGCACAACCTCGATCCACTTGGTGAAATAGTCAGTAGTAGTGAGAATGCACTTGTGCTTCCCAATGGAAGATGGATTTATCTCACCTATGAATTCTAACCTCCATTTCTGAAATGGACCACTAGCAGCGATAGGTTTTAGGGGTAGTGATAGTAACTTCTGTTTTCTTGCAAATTTCTGACATTCATTGCAGGCCCTAAAAATAGTAAATACATCAGAGAAAAGGGTGGGCCAGTAGTACCCTGCCCTTAGGGTCTTGAGAGATGTGGCCTTCCAATGCTGGTGTCCTCCACATACTCCTTTATGCATTTCTATTATGACTTGTTTGGCTTCGTTTTCATCAAGGCACTTTAACAAGAAGCCAGCAGGATCCCTCTAATACAAGTTCTGATTTGAAATGTAGAATTTGATAGCCTTCAATTTGAGAGACTTGGCCTTTGTCTTCTTCACATCTGGTGGACATTCAAGATGCTGCAGAAAATAAATGATGTTTCTATACCAAGGTGAAGAGGAGTAATTTTCAAATACCTGCATGTTGTCTTGTCCAGGCTGTATGATGGGTGCATCTGATTGGGTGAATATTTGATGTAATTCTAGCACCTTACAGTTTGATTCTGATAACAACTTGGAAAATCCTTGTCCCTTGATCAACTTGGTGGGTTTTATGTGCAGGTCATACTCCAATAGTTTGACAATCCACTTCCCTCTTTCCCCCTCACTGTCTGACTGGAACATAATCTCTTTGACACTGCTACTAGGAACAAAGGTTGTTATGCTAGACTGTAATACATATACCCTGAAGGCCTTGAGTGCTTTGACCAATGCATAAGCCTGTTGTTCTAATATATCATACTTCAGCTCAACATCTCAGATAGCTTTGCTAAAAAAGGCTATGGGTTGTTCATGCCCTTCTCCATTTTTTTGCAGTAGTACAACGACAATGGTCTCCTCGGAAGTGAAAGAAAATATGAAGAAATATTTGGTATAGTTAGGGATGGCTAATACTGCTTGATCCTTTGGAATGTTGATTTTTCCTCTGGTGACCATTTTATCACAACATCCTTCTACAACATGTTAGTGATAGGCTTCAATATTTCAGCGAAATTTGACACAAAGCACCTTAGGAAGTTTATCTTGCCAATGGAAGACTGGATAACCTTTTTATTTATGAGGATTTCTATCTCTTGAATGGCATGAACTCGCTTTAGATCAATTTTTATACCTCCTGCTGATATGATGTGGCCCAGGAGCTTTCCTTTTGGCATGGAAAAGTGGGACTTCCTGGGATTCAACGATATTCCATATCTCCTGCATTTTTGAAAAACCTGCTCCAGATGCTGAAAATGTTCATCATCAGACTTGGAGAAAATGGTGATGTCATCCAAATATATAACGTTAAATTTGTCTTGTTCCCCCACAAAAAATGTGTCCATGGCCCTCTGAAAAGTGGCCCCTGCATTCATCAACACAAAAGGCATCTTTTCGTACATGAATGTTCCCCATGGGGTAGGTGAATGTTTTTTTTTCTTTGTCCTCTTCACACACCGCTATCTGGTTATAACCAAATTATCCATCTAACAAGGAATCCTGTGGGCACCTACCACCCTCTGTAAAATATGATCCATCTTGGGGAGGGGGGGATTGTCCTTTAGAGAACACTTATTGAGATTTCAGAAATCAACACACAAGCGTATCTACCCATTTTTCTTTCTCACATGTACCAAGTTGGCCACCCAGTTTGAGTACCTCAATGGTACAATAATCCTTGCATCCAACATCCCTTTCATCTCTTTCTCGATTATGGACATCATCATGGGATTAAATTTCTGAATCTTCTGTCTGAATGGCTTGGAGCCATCCTTCATAGGTATCATGTGATGGATGATGTCAGTTTCAAATGTCTTTAAATCCTCATATGACCATGAAAAAGTATCAACAAACTTTTTGATGAGACTAACATACTTGTCCCTTTGTTCCACAGCTAATGTTTTGGACAACTTGATGATCTTGGGATTCTCAGGGGTCCCAATATTGCAATCTGTTATCTCTTATTCTTGGTTCTTCATGGCAGCTCCTCTGGAAATGCCATTATTGTCAAAAAACATTTCCAGTGGCACTATTCCTCTTGGAATGTGATTGGTTTTTAGCTCTACAATATCGTGGCCAGCTACTGTCTTTAGCAGATGAGATGTTTGTTGATTTTATAATCCATTATTTTCACCTTCTTAGATTTCTTGGTCGATTGATATATTGGAGAATTCATCAATAACGTGTAGAAATCGTTGCAGCTCTACATCATCACTAAAGACTTGCCAATACTTTATGTTTTCTGGTATGGATATCCTATGTTTGATTTCCACCTAATATTTAATATTTGGACCAAGGGGAGGCCTGAAAGCGCTGGTATCAAAGGCCAAATAATCTTCCTTCTGATTATCCTCTCTGGGGATGAAGGATATGTTAAATGCTAGAAATAAATTGTCGATCAGGTCCCATACCTCATTTATGTATTGCTTGATCCTCTGTTGTTTAGTTTGATAGATGTTCTTAAATTGATTGATAATTAACTCAGAATCACCAAAAAATGTTAAACAGTCAATGGCCATGTCTTTGGAAGCTCTCAATCCCAACACCAGAGCTTCATATTCAGCTATATTGTTAGCAGTTTCAAACTCTAGCTTTTAAGAGAGCATTATTACCTCTTGTGAAGGAGAAACGAGGAGTATACCTGCCCTGGATCCTTCCTTTGATGAAGAGCCATCAAAATACATCTTCCATACTCTGTTTTCTTGATTGGTCAGTGGATAATATTTGCATTGGCTAAATGATATTTCGGGTTCATCATCATTTAAATGAAAAACAAATGAGCCGATCTCACCCTCAATAGCGTAAAGTGGGTGATTGATTGGGTTCTAATGGTCACTGATGATATAGGCTAATATTACCTCTCTGTATAGATTCCTATGTTCTCCTCCAAACATAGGGATGGTGGCGTAAGTGAGGTCCATTTGTAATGATCCTCCAACCTTCTTATCCCAAGTTCTAGATAAGAGTATACCAAACTTCGAGGGAATGTCATCCACAACAATTTCCATCACTACACTCTTCATGGGTAATTGTGCCAGAGAAACCACCATATCCTTTATCAATCCCAGACATTTTACTTTTTTAGAATCAAAGGAGTACATGTCCTGGTAGGGTTTGGTGATATCCAGACCTAGTTCTTCCATAAAAACTTTGGGCATAACATTGTGCGAGTTTCCTGAGTCCATGAGACAGTTATGCAAGATATTATCATGGACATTTAACGATATATAGAATGGTGGAGAAGCATTGGAGCCATCTTCAATGTGTGGACCCATAGTAATGGTTGGGTTCTCATCCTACAAACTAATTACATCAGAAGATACTATAGAAGTAGTTGGTTGTAGAAGTTTCATGATAGATTTTTTGAAAGCTTCATTCTTCATCAATTCTATCAAAGGCACATGGATCTTGATCTTGCTTAACTCATGCTCTAGGCTGAAAGAGACTGGTGGCCTATCAACTTCCTTTATTTTAAGGACTGTAGGTTTAGATGGGGGAAGTTATTGAGCCTTAGATGACATACCTTTACTTAGATTTGGCTTGGGAGGAACTTTGACTTGTTTGTTTTGATCAGAGGATGTGGCTTTGGGAGTTCCCACTCTAGATTTCAAATGATAATTTTTTTGGGGTTGGCCTTGAATAACTCCCTCTTCCCCTATCTGATTATCAAACTATTTTGACAGTTGTGCTACCTCATATTCGTGCTGCGTTAAGTGACTGGTATAACAATCTGTTTCATTGAAAAGTACAACATTATCATCTACAACATTGTTGTCTGCATCCATCTCCTCAATCTGATTATTTTGGAAAGGAGGCACCACCGTTTGATCATCAACATTCCTCCTTTCTCTCTGCATTATCTGAGGGGCATCATTAGGCCTTCTAAACTGGTTTGGATTTCTATTTCCAACCCCTTGAAAATCTATGTTTGGTTGTTTAGATTCCCACTTCATCTTAGTTATTTCAAATGTCAGATCCTTCAAAGTTTTGGTCATTTCATCACGTTTGGGATCAGATGTGGCTAGGTTAGAGGAGGCAGGGGGATATTCTCTCTGTTTCTTCCTGTATTTATCATACCTAGTCTTTAGCCTGTTTGATGCCAAGATATTAGATTCAACCTCAATGGTTGTTTCCTGCATGAACAACAAGGTTGTGGATCTTCTTTCCCTCTGCAAAAGGGAGAACTCTGCATCAAATGCATTGGCATAAGTGATCTTGGAAGAGGCTTCGGTTGGTTTGATATCATATGGGATTCTACCATACATCTTATTGAATCTCTTGGTGAAGTCTGAAATAGATTCACCATTCTTTCTCTTTAGAGCCCCAAACTCAGTGATGTAGTAGAGATAATCTCTCCTATCTCCCCACTGCTTTATGAAATCTTCATCTAATGCCTCAATATATGCTATGGAGGATGGAGGAAGACCCCAGAACCATTTCCTTACTTCCCCATCCAGACTTTGCACAAACAATCTCATCCATACATCTGCATAGTCAATGTTAAAGTTGTCCGCAAAGTTGTAAAAGGATACCAGGTGTTCCTCAACAGTGACATCACCTTCCCCATTATATATTGGTAAATATTTCATGTAATATGTGGCTGGGAGTACATGTAAGCCTACATGAAGAACCATGGGTGCATATCTGGCAACAATTATGGCATTCATCCGGTTAGCAGCCATGGCTTGGGAAATAGGAATCTGAAGATTTATGGGAGCTATAGGGGTGGATGCTGGACTAGATGATGAAGTAGAGTCAGGAGTTGAAGATGTCTAAAATTCCATGGAATTTTGATTCTTAGGGATAGCAAATTCAAGCTGCTTGTGATGATGAAAAGAAGT
Source organism: Picea engelmannii (assembly GCA_009831015.1). Lineage (NCBI taxonomy): Eukaryota > Viridiplantae > Streptophyta > Pinopsida > Pinales > Pinaceae > Picea > Picea engelmannii. Next base: position 124,739 of record ML804364.1, read on the forward strand.
AGACTCTTTGAGCACAACTTTACCATTGAGGGGGGCGGTATATCTCTGAGCTACGGTGGAATTTATTAGTTGCCTTTCTGGCTCAGAGACTATTGTATCCTTCTCAGGGTTAGGATGAGCCTTTTTGGCTTTGATGTGTTCAAATTTGGATCTGTTGATTCCTTTTCTGGGTGCTAGTATTTATTTTGTAAGTTTTACTTAGTGGAGTCGCCACCATATTCTTTAACCATGGAGTTGTCAGGTGAAAGATGGAAATATTTCCGTGTTTGGTCTTTGTTCACCATCAAAGGTCAGAGATATTCAATGTTGTTCTCCAAGGGAAATCTATTTCGTTACTCCGGTCCTTGGCAATGGTGCCATAAGATGTTGGTCCTAAAGTCGACACCTGCCTTCTAAAGGGCAAAGCTAGGCCACCTCAAGTTTAGAATGTTTTTTTTTTTTTAGTTTTGTTGGTCAGTTAGAGGGTAGGTTCTACCAAGACAAGAGCATGGTTGGGGCTGGAAAAATGATACAGATGAGGGTCCTCCTTGGATGGTGGCACACAAATGATAGACAAGTGGAATAATAAAACAAAGGGAAACAACAAACCACTCAATGAATAACTTGTTGCAAGAAGTTTAATACCTAAAATATCATTTCAAGACACTAAACATGTATCAAAAACACAATTACTCCCTCAGGTTGCGATAAAAACAAGTCTTCACCAAGAATTAGATGTTTTCACAAGTTGCATATCAATAAAGACCAGTTACACAATAGCCGAAAGAAATGAAATGTACTTTGCACAAATCAAAAACTGTATTCAAGATAAGATAAAAACACATGAAAATTTGAACGAAACATTGTCATCAAGAGTATGTTCACCAGGTAGAGAGCTTTAATCCATGCATCGAACAAATCCAACCAATTGTTGTATTTCTATCCTTTTCCCCAAAAATTGAAACCCCACAACATAAAAAAACTGCATATTTATCAGAGTTGCAGAGGCTCTCGTCCATCTAGGACTAAGACTTAACTCTACCTTAACAATTGAAGAACAATTTATTAACTTGACTACAACACTTTTGGAGTACAACAATGTATACTTCAAACTTGAGTTAATAAAAAAGAGTGGTTCTTGTCACACATAGAAGACCACTTATTGTGCTTTAAACTAAAAATATCTTGAACTGAATAATTAAAAACTGCCACTAGCGATGAAACTGGACTGATGCATGCACTAGAATGAACTGGGAATGGAAGAGAAGACTAGGAGCAACAGAACTGATTTCTGCAATGAGCAATGGAATTCATGCACATTGTTTGAGGTCACTGGAGGGTAACTGGCTGTATTTGGAAGCTTCTTCACATTATTTGTTTGAGGAAGAGAGAGGTCTTCTAGTGTTTTTCCTGAAGTATTTGACATTCCTGTTTTCTCTATTATGGAATGGTCACAGTCTGCTCCTCTTGGTGACTTTCATTTGATGATTTGGCTTAATGCCCATTTGGTTACCACGCACCGCTCTTGGATTGGACCCTAGACGTGCTATAGGCATGTGATTGCAAAAGTTGTCAAGGGAGGTTTGGATCCACACCGCTCCGCCTCTCGCAATCCACCACCAATTGCTACATACCTCTCTAGCTATACCATGGTTTTGATTGTGGGACTGCTCAAGGATGTTAACGTTCAAGCCTTTTTCGTCCGCGTAATGAAGGGTGGCCATCGATCGTGTTGCAATTTGTGCTTTGGGTAACCCTGCCATTTTAGCGCCCCCACTAAAGTTTTCTTAGTCTTCGAGTTCTAGAATTCCTCTAACCCCATTTAGTGATGACACAAATTTCTTAGAGCTCGAGAGCTTTTGAATGTGGAGCATGAATATCTCCCGAAGTGACTTTCTCCCAGAGTGACGTGGGAGTCTCTCATCACTGCGACACTTCGGAGTTCAGGAGCACTTGAATGCAAAGCATATATAACTCCTAGAGTGCCAAACTCGCAAAGTGATTAGCATTTTATTATTGCTAATTAAACCCATATTAAGCCGTTTTTATCATCTAAATATTATGGGACTTCGGGGCTCCGGGTTTTGGAGAAATGTGCTTTCTCTAAATGTTAATTTCTGAAGAATGAACTTGCGAAGTGACATGGTGGCTTGACGTTGTATGATGTCATGGCTGCTGACATGTCACATAAGGCGAGTGACACATGTCACTAAAAAATAAGTGGATGATGAGACCCAAATGAGCAGAAATGAGTGCCACGTGTGAGGTTAGGAGAGTGCCATGCGTCTCCACGGATGAGCGCCACGTGTCTGAACGGATGAGTGCCAAGTGTCTTCGACACTTAGGGTTCGTAACTTCAGACTTCGGCGCTCTGTGCTTGTTATGGACTGGAATTTTCCGAAGGACAAACTTGCAAAGTGACGTGGTGTCCTGACGTCATATGATGCCATGACTTCTGACATGTCACATAAGGCGAGTGACACGTGTCATTTGAAATAATGCATATGTTGGCCCCAAATGTGCCAAAAAAGGGTGCCATGTGTCTCGACTGACGACTGCCACATGTTAGTGTTGCATGAATGCCACAGGTATCAATTAACGAATGCCACGTGTCAGCGCAGATGAGTGCCACCTGTCATCATCGGATGGATGCCTCATGCCAGCACAGATGAGTGCCATGTGTCTCGGCTTGTTGGGGTTCAGAAGTTTCTGTATGAAAAGTTTGTATAACTCCCGGAGTAGTACGGGCCTGAATGACGTGTCTCTTCGGGACTTCGGCGCTTTGGAATTTCAGGGTTTCGGTACTTTGTGGGTTCTCTATTGATGTTAAAACCCGTGTGATTTCGACACTCCGAATGCACGAGAACGATTGATATAAGTGGCCTGCTAGATCTCCACCCTTGAAACCTAACCTGATGTTTTCTTATACTTCAAGCCCGAAATGGACTGCTCTGAATGCTTCGTTTTCTCCATGGTCGTTCCTTGTGCATACAACATACTTGATCGACCTACTGCAAGCTCAATTAATGGAAAACAAGATGACAAATAATTCGAACCAAATCACGATATGTGTTTACCCTTCAAGAAAAATAGAAAAAAATTGTGCAAAGAATCAATCAAGCAAGACAATAAAGAAAACCAAGTCATTAAACAAATGCAAAACTGATTTGACCAACTTTAAGAGGAAAGATTTCATGAGGGCATAGGGAAATGAGAGAGGATAGGTAGGGGTGTAGACCTAGGTTAGAACAAACACATTCCCATGTGGAGGAGCGTGAATCCATCCATGATGAGGAGGTGAGCATAGAGGAGGATCAAGTAGTGGTCTATGATGAGACTGTTAACACTAGTATGTTGACGGGGTCTATCACTAGTACTAATGATGAGGGGGAAAATTCTTGTCCCACCTATGTTGAATATGAGGATGATGACACCTCAACACCTCATGCACCTTTAGCAGTTTCCTATAAGGTCCTTAACACTAGCATCTTTGAAAGACATGTTGATGGCATACACATTGAGGATGCTTATGATGATGAGGGTATGCTAACACCTATATTCTATGAGCATTCAACATCCCATCCCACTCATGACACCCATGATGATGATGAGGGCATGATGGTACCCACATATGACATAGGAGGGGTGTTTGAGAGATCGCCAGGGGACATGGATCCTTCTTCACAGGATTCATGTGTGGAGGAAGATGTCATGCATGAGTCCCATCATAGCATGGTATCACTAAGTGCATTGGGTGATGATGAGGAGAGCACTCTTACAGATGATGGTCTAGACCATTTGGATGTGGTTGGATAGAGAACATTAGCATTGCGTGACTTGGAGGATCGCTTATTGGTGACTAAGGATTGAATCACACAGGTATTGACCAAGACCGATGGAGCTGGTAGATTCATTGAGGATTTTATGTGGAGAGATTAGATAGAGGAGAGACATAGTGGAGTGGCAGGTGGAGTCACTAGTGCTCACTTGCACATCGAAAAAGAAGCACTAGAGAAACTAAAGTCAAACTAATTGTAGTTGTTTATGGATAGGGATCTTTCTCTCAAGTTTGTTGAGGACAATACATGAGAGGTCGATGAGCTTCGTTATTGGATGATCTTGGTACGCTCTTCACCACTTATGGCATAAACTCCATCAGATTTGGAAACCATGATACATGTGGGCGTGAGTGTCACACATGATATGAGGGAGGAGCCTCTCATGACGAGTTCAGATGAGGATCATTCCAAGTTGTGAGTGCTCAAAAGGATCCATGACTCCAAGAGTTTGGATTACGCTCTTACAGATCATGAGCCATTTCTTTTGGAGAGCACATTAGAGACTCATGAGATAGTTGAGCACCTTCCTTGTGGACCAACCCATGAGGAAGCATATGTGTCCATAGATTCGGTGGACAGGTACATGATAGGCATGGACACACTCTAGGATACATATAAAACCATAATCAATGGAGTGTTGGGTTCAATAGCGTGCACATGACACCAGATGGTACAAGGGGACACAATGGTGTGCTGTAGTATGCAGGGGTATTCATTGGCATACTATAATGGGTAGTGGAGCTTTGTAGATTTTCCACCAGGGAGACCTCTGGACAGAGGTCCAGAGGCCTCAAGCACACCCTTGATTTGAGGTTACCTACGATTAGAGAGTGGATGCGTGAGCCTCAGGGAGAAACATACACCTTGATAATAGAGCTTTAGAAAGGATGTTAGTAGATGAGGATCAAGGAGCCAGATACTCACAAGTCTGTTCCTAGATATCATTAGGGGATCTTGGTCATGCCCTTGGGGTTGAACAACACATTAGTCACCCTCTAGTCTTACAGGAAGTTGTCGAGGCATCTTTCGTCGTGGTTTGACACCCTCAACAGGACATGGGAGGATTACCAGAGTTAAATGAGTGAGACAAGTAGCCTCGTAGAAGCGATAAAGACCATCCATTGGGACTTAGTGATTAGGGTACAAGGTGTGTAGTGGTAGCCTCAGATTATATTGGAGTTGTGAAAAACATTTTCAGCAATAGACGTTGGGAGTAGTATACTCCCAATGAGATGGTGGGATTCGGGTATTCATCAGAGCGATGGGTTGCTTCAAATGAGATTGATGATCGTCAGGGCCAAGGTAGTGATGGATCTACATCGTGATGGGGATGAGGTGAGAGGAGTTGTGGAGTTTTGTTTTTCCCTCATCGAGGATAGCCATGGATTGACAAGTGATGACTTCACTGAGATGTCTAAGCCAAGTATGATCCATGATAGGGAGTTCCAGTAGAGGAGGGCATAATCTAAGCATGGCGGTTAGATAATGATGATTGGAGGGATGCATCATCAACACGATGGTTCCTCTCTATGATTGGCATGGGACATTGGGAATGCAGTTGTTGACAACTCGACAAATGACACAGATGGGATGGTTGGTTTGTATTCTCCAGGATTTACTCTTGGGGTGTGGTCTTCCGAGGAGTTGACCGAGTCTCGATAGTTTATGATTTCTTGTCTCATCAGGGATAGTCTGGTATATTCTTATATGAGCAAAGGGAAGATCAATACTATAAGTAGAGGGTGCTTCACATCATATAGGTGTTGGTTGTGGAGCCTGATTATCTTCCTGACTCAGAGGTCTTGTGTTTTTTAGCCATGTTTATACCCCATGAAGACTTTACACCCCAGAAGTATGTACACTCTTCCACGCGGGGGAGTGTAGAGGGGGGGTACCCCCTCTGCGGGGTCTGGGGGCAAGTGGGCCCCTAGCGGGGGTTTGGGGGTGAATCCCCCGAAAGAAAAAATTGCCTTGTAAAAGTATATTGTAATTTCATTGTAAATTTGGACTATTCATTATAAGATCGCAGATCTAACGGTAGAAATTATGTTAGGTTTTTTTTCCCCAGAAAGAAACCCTCTTTTATGAGGGAAATGTATTAGGGCTATGTATGATGGCGAGTATTGTATTCTGAGAGAGGAGACTGTGAGACAAAGAAGAGGAAGTTACAACAGGTTTTGCTGTAGGTTGTATCCCTTCATTTGCTGGATAATAATAAAGGAAGGACCTGACAATTTCTCTGGTGGACGTAGCCCACACTGGGTGAACCACGTAAATCTGTGTCTCTCTTGTATTGTGTATCTTTCGTGTTTTGTTTCCATGTTTGTTTTATTTTATTGCTCTGTGGTCCTGTTTTTCTAACAACTGGTATCAGAGAAAAAGGTAACTCGCAGAAAAAGAGGGTTCTTGGTTCGAGTGGGAGCAATGTCAGAAGATGGAAAGTTTACGGTCAAGAAATTTAATGGCCAAAACTACTAGTTATGGAAGATCCAGATGGAATATTATTTATATCAGAAGGATCTATTCCTACCATTGGGAGGAGTAGCAAAGAAACCGACAACCATGAATGACGAAGAATGGGAGATTCTTGACAGAAAGGCTCTAGGAACGATACAACTGAGCTTGGTAGCGTCGGTGGCTTTCAATATTTCAAAAGAAAAGACAACGACGGATCTAATGGACACGTTGTCTAAACTATATGAAAAATCCTCGACATCCAATAAGGTATTTCTAATGAAGAGATTATTTGATATGAAGATGTCAGAAGGTGGGTCTGTTGCAAATCATTTAAATGAATTTAATACGGTTACTAATCAACTAAGTTCCATAAAAGTGGACTTTGATGATGAGGTTAGGGCTCTTTTAATCTTGTGCTCATTGCCAGAAAGCTGGAATAGCTTGGTCATGGATGTAAGTAACTTTGTCTCTGGTTCAAATACTTTAAAATTTGATGATGTTGTTGGTGTTATCCTTAGTGAGGAAATGTGACGGAAAAGCATAGGTGAGACATCAGGTAATGCATTGAACATGGAGAACAGGGGAAGACAAAAGGATAGAGGAAAGGGCTCAGGGAACCATGGGAATTCTAGGAAGGGCAGATCCAAATCCAGACTTGGAAAGACAGAGTACTAGAATTGTGGGAAGAAAGGACATCTGAAGAAAGACTGCAGAGCTCCAAAGAAACAAAGAGATGGACAACAGGAAAGAAATCAGGAAGCAAATGCAATAGGTGATGTGTTACAATATGATTTGATTCTTTCTATAGATAATATTTCTGAGTCTTGGGTAGTAGATTCAGGGGCTTCATTTCATGCCACACCCCATAGGAAACATTTTCTAGATTATTCTCAAGGTGATTTTGGATAGGTTCATTTGGGTGATGATGCACCATGCAAAATTGTTGGAATGGGAAAGGTAAAAATAAAGCAACACAATGGAAACCAATGGTTGTTGAAAGAGGTAAGACATGTTCCAGATTTAAGGAAAAATC
>ML804364.1:133548-153671 GCA_009831015.1 Picea engelmannii
CTATTGTATGTAGATGACATGCTTGTTGCAGGGTCTAATATGTAGGATATAAATGTGCTCAAGAAGAAATTATCCAATTCATTTGTGATGAAGGATTTGGGTGCTGCAAAGAAAATCCTTGGTATGAGAATAACAAGAGACAAGAAAAATCGCAAACTGACATTGTCTCAGGGTGAGTACATAGAGAAGGTGTTGGAGAGGTTTAGAATGCATAATGCAAAACTAGTTATTACACATTTGGCCAACCATTTCAAATTAACTAAGGAAATGTGTCCCAAGACATAGGAGGAGATATAATACATGTCCAGGGTCCCTTATTCATCAATAGTTGACAGCTTGATGTATGCAATGGTTTGCACAAGACCAGATATTGCACATGCAGTGGGAGTTGTGAGTAGGTATATGAACAATCCAGGTAAAGAACATTGGGAGGTAGTGAAGTGGATTCTCAGATACTTGAGAGGTACTGCTAATCATGCATTATGTTTTGGAGGTTCAGAAACTGTTCTACAAGGATATGTTGATTCAGATATGGCAGGTGATAAAGATAGCAGGAGGAGTACCACAAGGTATGTGTTTACTATAGGTGGAACATCAGTAAGTTGGATTTCAAAACTGCAAAAGGTTGTTTCACTTTCAACAACAGAGGCATAGTATGTTGCTGCTACAAAGGCTACTAAAGAGATAATTTGGTTACAGAGGTTTATGGAGGAATTGGGAAAGAAGCAAGAGAATAGTAGGTTGTACTGTGACAGTGAGAGTGCCATTCATATTGTAAAGAAATCAGCCTTCCATTTGAAGACTAAGCATATACATTTGAGGTACCACTTCATACGATCTTCCTTGGAATATGGACATTTGAAGTTGGAAAAGATACACCCTAGCCAAAATCCTGTAGATATGTTAACGAAGGGAGTAACCAGACTAGAGAAATTGAGTTCCTGCTCAGTTTCAGTTGGTCTTCAAGAATGAAGATGAAGATGATAAATTTTCCAAGTCCAAGAAGGTTCAGAGTCTAGCATATACAACAGCGGTGAAGTTGTTGAGATCAGTATCCAAGTGGGAGATTCTTGGTTGTGGAGCCTGATTATCTTCCTGGCTCAGAGGTCTTGTGTTTTTCAGCCATGTTTATACCCCATGAAGACTTTACACCGCAGAAGTATGTACACTCTTCCACGCGGGGGAGTGCAGAGTGGGGGTACCTCCTCTGTGGGGTTCGGGGGGCCTATCCCCCCGGCTGGGGGGTCTTGGGGTAAGCGGGGGTTCGGGGGAGAAGCCCTCGAAAGAAAAAATTGCCTTGTAAAAATATATTGTAATTTCATTGTAAATCTGGACCGTTCATTATAAGGTCGCAGATCTAACGGTATAAATTATGTTAGGGTTTTTTTCCCTAGAAGGCAACCCTCTTTTATGAGGGAAATGTATTGTGGCTATGTATGATGGCGAATATTGTATTTTGAGAGAGGATACTGTGAGAGAAATAAGAGGAAGTTACAACGGGTTTTGTTGTAGGTTGTATCCCTTCATTTGCTGGATAATAATAAAGGAAGGACCTGACAATTTCTCTGGTGGGCGTAGACCACACTAGGTGAACCACGTAAATCTGTGTCTTTCTTGTATTGTGTATCTTCTGTGTTTTGTTTCTGCATTTGTTTTATTTTATTGCTCCATGGTCCTATTTTTATAACAATAGGGTAGTTTCATCGTATAGGGTAGTTTGGGACCCCGATGACTTCACCACTCATGAGCAGGTCCAAGAGAGTTTCGCATGGAGGGACTTCATGAACTCTTTAATAGGAGATATGAGTGAGTGTACAACTTGGAAGCTGAGCAGGTCGAGCCGCACTCTTCAGGTAGGGTTGATACAATATTCATCCATTCTAGGGAGATGAAATGGACAGACTGTATCATAGATCCACTTAGGGTGAATAGCATATTGATTAACTGACTAACATATATCACACACTTTTTGGTGATCTCATGGGAAGAACGAATGAAATAGCCACCTCCTTGGTAGAGGATAATCATATCAGCAGGTACACAATTGACTCCTCATGATCTAAGAGGATCTAAAAGGCCAAAAATTTCAATGTCCTCGAATCTCAGCAAAAATGGCACCAAGTCGAAGATCTCATCGAGAGATTTCCAATAGCGCAAACGACACCTAAAACAGAGTCTCGGTGAAGAAGATATGGCCAGTCAAAGTTTTGGTCAACCTAGTCAAAGTCAACAAGGTGAAATCAACATCCATATAGGTGACGTCGGTAGTCAACTACACAGGTGTGATGTCATGATGGCATCAACATGCCGATGTGGCACCACCCAGAGGTCGACATGTGTCATGATGATTTGGAAAAATTGGGTGGCCAAGTGGGCCAATGATGAGGTGAGATATGGCACATCTAGATGACACCATGTGGCACCACCCAGGGGTCGCCACGTGCCCTCCTTATAGCATGACAGGTGACACCTACACGGTAGGATGACTGGGAAAGGGGAAACAAATGGTAGGGTTTGACATGGATGCCCATGATGGACCTAGTGCCCAGTGGCACCCCGTGGATGCCCAATGAGGGCCTGAAATCGAACAATTCAAAAAAAGAATGGGTTGGGCCGACCGATGCCAGAATCGACGGTCGATTCGGTCGGTGGCCACATACAAATGAAATCCCAATGGGCACCTCACCATATCTGAATGGTTAGTATTCATTGTGGGGTGGATTTGTGCAATGGTCCAATCATATCATTAGCGGGAAGTTTCGACATTCAAACAAAAGTACGAACGGTTGAATTATAATATAGTTATAAACTATATTAATATGTGTTGTTGTAATTAGTATTTAAAAGGGGATTATGTAGGGTTTGACCCATGGACTTCCCCAAACCATATGCTTAATATGTATTATCGCTAACCAATCGGTCTAACCACCCTTTTGGTTTATCTGCCTAGAGTTTTTCAATTTAAACTCAGACTGTTGCTATGCTCATGGTCCACACCCAACTTTGTACGACAACACATAATTTTATGTAGGTAAAAGAGATTTGATGCAGACTGTGTGGCACACATTATGAGGTGAAGAGCCCAGGGGGGCTTGGGATGAACAATGACATAATTTGACATATGAATAGTCATTTTTGCACGTTTCCTCACCATGAGTCCACCGATATAGTCATATTTTACATCCAGAAAGGGGATCTTCAGGCCATTTTTTAGTTTTGAATTATAGCCATGTAATTTATGCCATTTTTTGTTGAGATAATATAATGCCTCTCCACTTCAAAGTAGGCCCAAAGACGTAGTCCATTGTTGGGATGAACTATGTGATCAAGCTTTGTGTTCTTGTCTCATTTCTCTTCTCTTCTCCATATTTATACCTTCTTTATTTATGTGCACATAAGCTTTATTCATGTGCACATAAGCTTTATTTATGCTCTTTAAAGCAATTCATTTAATGGTCATCAAATAAAATATCTCGGATCATGTTGGTATCAGAGCGGTGTTCTTTGACTTGAATTGTGAGTGTGAATGCTTACTAGGGCCAAGCTCAAAGAAGGTGAAGGAAAACTCAAGACTTTAAACCCAGAGATTGGATGTGCAACTCGAAGAAGGAAAATGGAGGTTGAAGAACTTTGTGCAGATAATGAGAAGACTTTCCACATAGCTTTCTACCAGTTGTCAGGCATGGTAGAAAATTTGTTTACAAATTACGAGAAGAGAGTGACAAATAAGGAAAAGAAGAATAAATCTAAAGAAGAGGATAATGCTTCAGTGAACCAGGGAAATGGAGAAGACTGTCCTGAGCCTCCATATCCATCTTCAAGTTCAATCTCTTCTTTCTCTTCCTTTCATTCTCATCATTCTAATTTTCATCCAAATGCTTCTAAAAATCTATTATTGAAACTAGATGTGAAATTTAATTTACCCATGTTTAATGGAGAAGCTAATGCATATAAGTTAAATAATTGTATTAGACAGATCAAAGTTTACTTCCATGTACAATAGATCGAAGAAGAATAAACGAACATCTAGTTGACTTCTCTTTGGTTGGAAGGCACAACCCTTGTATGGTGGGAGAGGAAAATTCAGAAAGGTAGAAAACATAATGGTAAACTCCTTTATTCATGGTCTGAATTTACATCTACATTGAAAACACAATTTTATCCTTTGGTTATGTTAGGATATTTAGACACTTAGGATTTATTTAAGATCTACTTGGTCTAATGTGTCGTTAAGTAAAAGTGCGTTTCTTAGTGTGTTTCTTTAGTATGCATTAGTATGCATTTGTGATGCAGACCTCCTTGACCCTCGGGTCGAAGTCCGCTCACAGGATCGTTCTTTGTTTCCTTCGAGCCAGATCGGCTCTTTCGATTCCCTGCTGGAATCTCCTTCCAATCAATCCACAGGTCCTTCAGAAGATCTTCTGTGTGAACAGTACTAGGAACGAGCTCCTTCCTCCCCAAGCAACCACAACGCTATGACGAAGTCCTGATTCCAAAGGCACTTGTCGTAACTCGCAATCTCGCGAGTTCGTGAGTCGAAACTCCCGACTCTTTCTTCCCAAATTCACGATACTCGAAATGCCGATACGGGTATGGGTCCCTTATGTCAGTGCCCTCCGTGTGTGACCGTCGGCTAGGATTATCACTAGCACCCCTTGCTACTTGTCACTTTGCGATTTGTAGCGTCGAGCTCACGTGCTTTTATCTCGCAAATTCTCGAGATGTGAGAAGTCAACGGAGTGTTGACTCCTTTTGCTAGGCGATGCATGTCCACCTATATATCACACGGGCCCACCTTGTGGTTCTAACACATGTCCCTTGTGCTCAACTTCGCACTTCACGACTTCACACCCCAAGCGATGCCTCCTTTGTATCCCGACACCCGAAGTGTCGAGATCTCGAACTCCTCACTACTCCGTGTTGCAACTCATGACTTCGGGACTTTCAGGACAAAAGTCTCGATATCCTGTCTTCCGAAATGCCGAAATGGCGAATCCTGACTCGTTATAAATGCTGGCCCCACAATGAAACTTTTCACCCCTTCGGGACTTCGCGAATTATCTACGGAGAATTTTGACCGTCCAATTCCTCCTTGAGGACTCCTGCGAAATGGAACATGTATTCTTTCATGAAAATTGTCCACCTGCAAACAACATCGCTGCACCTTCTTCCAACCCTTCAAGGCACTAGCCCTCTTGAGCTTCTCTTCAACAACTTCGAAGACTCTATCCCTCCTGATCTTTCTCCACAAATCGAGTCTTCAAGAAGACTCCTGCACGCACTCCTTGCAGCAACCCTTCAATACTTCCAAGTATTGAATTTTTCGACTCTGCGCACTTCCATGCGACAACAGTCTTTCAACAATTCCCTCAGGTTGCAACCCCTGAGACTCTACTCGGATTGCACACACTTTGCACAACTCCTGTACTCCACTTGCACTTCTGCGAGAATGAGAACAACGTTATCCCTCCTGAGATTCAAGAGATTGAAACTCTGAATCCAGCTGGCATCTTCAACTGGATGTCCCTTCCACTTGACCAAGTATTCAAAGTATTCCTTTCTCCTGGTCCTCTTACTAACTCTTTTGTTCAGTATGCTTTCCATCTGTGGTTTCTCTGCAACTGGCATCTGTTTTGTCCACTGAGCCTCTGGTTGTTCACTGTCTACTCTAGCTTTGTATGGGTACAAATATGAGATGTTCAATATCGGAGAAATTCCGATCCCATTGGGTAATTCAATCTCATAACCATTTGCCCCAAATTTCTTCAAGACCTTACATGGTCCAATTTTCTTCATTTTCAGTTTATTGTATGTTCCTCTCGGGAACCTTTCCTTTCTCAAGTGTACAAGAATCAAATCACCAACTTCGAACTGAATTTGTCGCCTGTGTTGATATGCTCTATGCTTATACTCCTGGCTCGTGTTCTGCAACCACTCCTTCACCTGGCTGTGAAGTTCCTTCATTGCTTCGAAAAAATATTCTGCGCTAGCACTTCTTATCTCATCCTGTTCTGAATCCCTTAGTTCATAAATTCCTCTTGGCTGTGTCCCATAAACAATTTGGAATGGACTTTTCCCTGTTCTCCTGTTAAGCGAATCATTATAAGCAAATTCCGCCTGTGGCAGAATGTTGTCCCACTGACTGTGATGTTCAGTCACCAAACTCCTCAACAAGTCTCCCAAGCTCCTATTCACAACTTCTGTCTTCCCATCCCTCTGAGGATGATAAGCTGATATGAACAACAAGTTTGTTCCTAGCTTTTTCCATAAGGTTCTCCAGAAGTGTCCCACAAACTTGGTGTCTTGATCTGAGATGATGCTCCTTGGTAAGCCGTGAAGTCGAATGACTTCTTTGAAAAATAGGTTCGCAATGTGAGTTGCGTCACTGGTTTTCTGACACGGTATGAAGTGTGCCATCTTAGAAAATATATCCACCACTACAAAGATCGGGTCGAACCCTCTTTGTGTTCTCGGAAGCCCCAATATGAAGTCCATGCTGACTACATCCCACAGCCTCTCAGGTATGGGTAACGGTTGATATAAGCCTGCATTCTGCCTCTTTCCTTTTGAATGCTGACAAATTCTACATTTGTCCACGAATTGTTTGACGTCTTCTCTCATTCCTAGCCAACAATATGACTCATTTAACTTTGAGAACGTCTTGTCATGACCGAAATGCCCGGCCAATCCTCCACCGTGTTTCTCCTTCAACATATTCTCCCTCATGGAGCACTTTGGAATACATAGTTGATTGCCTCTGAATAACAACCCGTCCTGGATCGTATATTCAACCCATTGAATCCTGTCCCTGAGAATTGGATTCTCAGCTGCTTCATACGCCTCTCCAAAATATGGATCATCTCTGTACATGTTCCTGAGATCATCAAAACCTAGTGTTTTGACTCTGAACTCCTGCAATAGCAAACATTTCCTGCTCAAAGCATCAACAACCTTGTTAGCAGTTCCATAAATATGCTTAATTACAAAAGTAAAGTTCTGCGTGTATTCAACCCATTTTACATGTCTTTGATTCAAATTCCCCTGTTGAGTCACAAATTGCAATGCATGATTGTCACTATATAAAAAAAACTCCTTAGGAATCAAATAGTGTCTCCACTTCTTCAATGCCTGAATAATAGCATAGAACTCCTTGTCATACTTGGAGTATTTCACTTTGGTTTCGTTCAGCTTCTCGTTGAAGTATGCTATCGACCTATATTCTTGGCTTAATACTGCCCCTATTGCAAATCCACTTGCATCACATTTTACTTGAAATGTCTTTTTAAAATCCGGCAACACCAAAATTGGTTGTTCCGTGATTTTCCTTTTCAACAAATTGAAGATTTTCTTTGCTTCTTCTGTCCAGTGAAAAGACTTATGTCTTTTCTTCACTGTGTCCATCATCGGTGCACTAATTCCACTAAAATTCCTGATGAACTTCCTATAGAAACTAGCCAATCCATGAAAACTTTAAACTTCTAAGATATTCTTTGGCGATGGCCAATTCTTAATCACCTCCACTTTATCTGGATCCATCCTCAACTTATCTACAGAAATAACAAACCCCAAATAAATGAGCTTTGTCTTCATGAATGAGGATTTCTTCATATTTATCAACAACTTCTCTTGCTGTAGCCTCCGCATCACTGTAGCCAAATGTTTCAGATGCTCTACCTCTATTTTACTGAAAATCAGTATGTCATCAAGGTATACTATGACAAATTTTCCGATGAACTCCTTTAGGACTTCATTCATCAATATCATAAAAGTGCTCGGCGCGTTTGTTAGACAAAATGGCATGACAAGCCATTCATACAACCCTTCATTGGTTTTGAATGCTATTTTCCATTCTTCTCCTTCTCTCATACGAATTTGGTGATAACCACTTTTCAAATCAATTCTTGAAAAAAATTTGGCCCCACTCAAGCAATCCATCAAATCATCCATTCTTGGCAATGGAAATATATACCTAATGGTAATCTTGTTAATTTCCCTCGAGTCAGTACACATCCTCCAGCCTCCGTCTTTCTTCGGACTGAGCACTTTCGTAACAACACATGGACTCAAGCTTTCTCTAATCAACCCTTTGTCCATTAAATCTTGGACCTGTCTTTTGACCTCTTCATTCTCCTACGGCGTCAATCTGTACGCTGCCCTGTTTGGTAAACTAGATCCAGGTATGAGATCAATGTGATGACTTATACTTCTAATCGGTGGCAATGAATGAGGTAATTCATCCACTACTATGTCAACAAACTCTTCCAACAGTTTCTGAACCTCTTCCGGTAAATCATCTACCCTTGTACTGGTTAAAAAATTTTTAGGCTTCCTGACCACAATGAATTGTGGTTCCTCCTTCTTCTTAACCTCTATAAGAAGTTCCTTCCCACTCATGAGAAGTACAACATTGCTTACTTCAGGTTTCACCTCTTTGTCCTTAATCAACAACATCATGTGAGTTCTCCCATTCTTCTCTAGGGTGTATGTGTTCTTCCTCCCATCATGAATCACATTTCTGTCATATTGCCATGGTCTACCCAACAATAGATGACAAACATCCATGGGAATGAAATTACACAATCTATTATCGTTATATCCTCCTATCTTAAATTCAACTAAACATTGTTTAGTGACATTTACTTGATGTCCTTTTTGTACCCATGAAACTCTGTATGGACGTGGATGTTCAATAGTCTCCAACTCCAGCTTTTCTACCATCTTCATAGAAACGAGATTGTCTATGCTACCACTGTCCACAATGACCTTGCATACCCTGTCCTTGGCCTTGCAAGCAGTCCGAAAAAGACTGTTCCTTTGCACTAGATTCTCCACCTCTTCTTCTGGCCTTAAGAGAACTTTCCTCATCACCAGTGATCTCCCACCTTCAGCATCCTCTGCCTCAACATTCCACCTTTGTGCTTTGGAAATGTGAGTCTCACCTCCATCTTTCTTCTTATCTGGACATTCATAAGACTTGTGTCCATTCTTTCCGCATGTGAAGCATTTTATCACTCCACCTCTGCCTCTTCCTCTTCCTCTAGTGCGAGGAAAAGTGTTGTTATCAGCATACTGTCCTCTCTTTTCAGTATACTACCCTCTCTGTGAGCTTCCACCTCTCTCAGTTTGAGTCTGAGGTTTCTTCCATTCTTCCTTGGGTTTCTAGCTCCTATCCTGGGCAATTGTCTTGCCTCTGGGCTGACTTCTACCTCGACCTCTTTGACCTTGCTTTCGGCTCAACTTCTCTTCAGCCTTTAGAGCCATCTGATAAGCATCTTCCACCGTCTGGATGGTCATCATGCTCATCTCATCCTCAATGTCATATCTTAGACCATTCATATGCCTAACAAATTTTTCTTCATCGCTTTCCTGATGACTTGCTCTGATGTTCAACCCGTAGAACTCTTCAGTGTACTCCTTTACTGACATCGACTTCTGTCTCAAATTCTGTATTCTCTGAAACAGAGTAATCTGGTAATCCCTAGGAATGAATTTCTCCTTCATCTTCGTGATCATCCTATCCCAACTCTTGATTTTATGCTTGCCTTTGCAACGTCTGTCAGCTTGTAGTTCATCCCACCACAATGCTGCATGTCCTTTAAGTCTTGTGACAGCATGTTTGACCTTTTTTTCTTCCTAGAAATCTTCATAGTCAAAATATGTGTCCAGAGCTCTAATACAGTCTAGAATCTCTTCAGCATCTAGGTTTCCTTCATATACTGGAATGTCCAATTTTTCCCTAGCACTCATTCTTACAACCGCCCTAATCAGACGTTCAATGATGCATCCTCTGTTGTAACTTCTTCTCCTTCATGTCCAACTTCATCTTCACTTTCAGATTCACTGACATCTCCAACACTGGCTGTGTGCCTTTGTTTTATTTCTATGTCCACGAATTTGGTGCGTATGTTATGCATCTCTCTTTCCATGGTTGGATTCGAAACCTGCCTACCCCTTTCTTCTGGCATTTCCCTTTCCTTTGGTGGATTGGGTGTTTTCCTATCTCTTCTTCTCGGTGGCATGGTGAATCTTTCTTTTCCTTGCTACAGAAAGCATAGAAATTTTTCTGTGCTCTGATACCAAACTTGACGCAGACCTCACAGGATCGTTCTTTGTTTCCTTAGAGCCGGATCGACTCTTTCAATTCCCTCCTGGAATCTCCTTCCCATCGATCAACAGGTCCTTCGGAAGATCCCCTGTGTGAACAGTACTAGGCGTGAGATCCTTCCTCCCCAAGTGACCACAACACTATGACCAAGGCCTGATTCCAAAGGCACTTGTCGCAACTCGCAATCTCGCGAGTTCGCGAGTCGAAACTCCCGACTCTTTCTTCCCAAATTCACGATACCCAAAATGATGATACGGGTATGGCTCCATTATGTCAGCGCCCTCCACGTGTGACCACCATCTAGGCTTATCACTAGCACCCCTCGCTACTCGCCACTTCACGAGTTGTAGCGTCGAGCTCACGTGCTCTTATCTCGTGAATTCCTGATATGCGAGAAGTCAACAGATTGTTGACTCCTTTTGCTAGGCAACGCATGTCCGCCTATCTATCACACGGGCCCACCTTGTGGTTCTAACACGTGTCCCTCGTGCTCAACTTCGTACTTCACAACTTCGCACTCCAAGTGATGCCTCCTTTGTATCCTGACACCCGAAGTGCCGAGATCCTGAACTCCTCGCTACTCCCTGTCGCAACTCGTGACTTCAGGACTTTCGGGACAAAAGTATCGATCTCCTATCTTTCGAAACGCTGAAATGGAAAATCCTGACTCGTTATAAATGCTGGCCCCACAACGAAACTTTTCTCCCCTTCGGGACTTCATGAATTCTCCACGGAGAATTCCGACCATCCAATTCCTCCTTGAGGACTTCTGCGAAATGGAACAAGTATTCTTTCATGAAACTTGTCCACCTGCAAACAATGCCACTGCGCCTTCTTCCAACCCTTCAAGGCACTAGCACTCTTGAGCTTCTCTTTGACAACTTCAAAGACTCTATCCCTCCTGAGCTTTCTCCACAACTCGAGTCTTCAAGAAGACTCCTGCACGCACTCCTTGCGGCAACCCTTCAATACTTCCAAGTATTGAATTCTTCGACTGTACGCATTTCCATGCGACAATAGTCTTTCAACAATTCCCTCAGGTTGCAACCCCTGAGACTCTACTTGACCTGTGCACACTTTGCATGGCTCCTGTACTCCACTTGCACTTCTGCGAGAATGAGAACAACGTTATCCCTCCTGAGCTTTCAGAGATTGAAACTCTGAACCTGTCAATGCACTCCTTGTGGATGATTTCACTGCACTCCTTGCAGGAAAACTCTTGCTCAGACAAAGAAACAATTGAAACTCATTCCTTACTCTCTCAGACTTCAAATGCTTAACACGAAATCATACATACATGGCATAAAATCAAATGTATAACAGAAAGAGTAAAACAATCATGAGCATAACATTCAATCATGCATACACAGAAAGTATTTGAACACCATGAGTCTGAATCAAAGCTTCATATATTAATCTCAGAACTTCTGTACATGGGTTCTTTTACACAACTCTCTACTTCTTCTTCTCTATGCTCTATGCTATTTTCATAATAATGTTACAACTATACAATGAGGGTGTCTATATCCCATTTCCCTCGTCGCTCTAAACTGTCAAATCTAGAACTTTAAAGCTACCTACCTACATTTATTAACATAAATGCCTCTTAATATTTCATACGAGAGTGGGATGCTCAAGGTCTGATTACAATCTACAAGTGCACCTCCACTTAATTAATTTATTTAATACCCGCACATTTATTTCAAAACATTCCAAAACACTCTTGCCAACGTGTTGAAATGTGCTGGCGCTTGTCCCAGCTATCTTCCTCCTTCGTACGTGCTTGCTACCCGTGATGCTTTTGCATCAATTTGTAGTTAGGAAATCCGATGGTCACTATATGTTCCTGACATAGAGTGATCTGACGGTTCATATTCTCCTCGATCTTAATGGCCATTGATCCATGGATTAACACCTGATTGGTCCATGATATCTATTTAAAGAGCATGGATGGTCATTTTCCGATGATTGATTGTGAGAAAATATCTTGTAAAATCTCTTTGTAATCTTTTTCTTTTGCATTAATAAACTGCTCCAAGTGGTCGCATTGGTTGGGGCTGTGGATGTTTCCCCATAGGGGTTTTACCATGTCAAAACATCGTTGTGTTTATCTTTGATCTGGTTGTGTGAGTGGTTACTGAAGGTGTTCTTCCTCTATTGGAATACATGTGTTGTCGAACATGGTATTAGAGCATGTTTGAAGATCCACTCCTATTGTAGATCGAGATCGTGAAGCTGAGTTGCTTCATCTCCATTTTCTGCCATTTTTGTACATTTATGGGCTCATAGGACTATTCAATTGCGTCCGGAGTGTTCATTTCAGTTAGGAACACTTTTCGTTTCACTCGAAAAGGTTTCTGTTTTCCTGAGATATGACCATTTCAGTCAGATCCGGAGGTATAAAGCCTGAATACGCCATTTTTAAATTTTTCAAGGTAGTCTTTTGGTTTTATATTATTTGTTTCCGGGTTGCTACTCTTTTAGATTCATGTATTCTATTTTCTATGTGCTCTGTGTGATCTTGACAAATCAGAAACAGATAGGAAAATGTGCATTTTACGAGTAAGCTAACCAAGATCTAACCCTTGTTATCATCAAGAAGCGCAATTTTTTTCTTGTGTGAAAATATTTTTTTAGGACGCTCTCCAAGGTCGAGAACAACAACAACAACAATCCTCATGCTAAACAATACAATATGTTTTTCTAGTCCATTTGGTTAAAATTTTCCTTATTAAGTAAGAGGTCTTGAGTTTAAGTCTCTGTTTTTGTAACTTTTTTTGAAAAAGTTCATGCTCCATTGTAAAGTGTATTTCACTTCAAGTATAAAAGTGAATCACTATAAGTAGCTTTAATATTTCAGAGTTATTTATTTTGCATACAACTTTTCTTTTATAAAGTAATTTCATTGTAAAAGTGATCCCCACTTCTTTTTATAAAAGTGGGTCACTTCATAAATCAACTTACACCATCACGTGGTCCTTTGGTTAACGTTTATGCCTTTTTTTTTTAAAGGGCATAACTTTCACATCTGAAGTCCGTTTTCAGTGCCGTTTTTTTTAAAATCGCCTAATTTTTAGAGATATTTCCATCTAGATCATCAATTTCAGTTTTTAAAT
Organism: Picea engelmannii; assembly: GCA_009831015.1. NCBI lineage: Eukaryota > Viridiplantae > Streptophyta > Pinopsida > Pinales > Pinaceae > Picea > Picea engelmannii. The sequence goes on from ML804364.1 coordinate 146,770, forward strand.
CCATCTTATCTACATATTTAATATAGATTCTTCAAGTAATCTTTTTCTTATCAACACCAACTATTTCCAATGGAAATCCCATATGGAGGATTTATTAAGAAGTAAAGGCTTGTACTGGATTACCTTGGGAAAGGAAAAAACACCCACTAATGATGATAAGAAAGTCAAATGGGATAATAGGAATGAAAAAGAACGTGGAATGATCAAAATGTCCATCTCTCCTGATTTAAGGTTCCACCTTCAATCAATTGATAGACCCAAATAAGCTTGGGAAAATATTGAATCTGTGTTTGGTAAACAAAATATTATTCGAGCACAACAATTAGAAAATCAAGTACTCAATTTAATTCCAAGTGATTTTTCTTGCATTGAAGACTATCTATCTAAGTTTAAAACACTCAGAACTTTATGTGAAGAATGTAAGATAAAGATAGACGAAGATTGTTGCATCAATCTTATTCTTTCTAAGCTAGGTAGTGCATATTCTGTGTTTGTATCTACCTTTTATGCCATGTAAGAGGCTCTATGGACAACTTATGTAAAACCCACTCTTGAGAACTTTTGTGATGCTTTGATTGAGAGAAATATAATATTGTACAACTTGGAGTGATCAACACTGCAGGTACCTACAACAAAGCCTTAGTTGTCCATCAGAAAGATAAATCCAAGAATCCCAAGAAGCTGTTTGACAACTGAGAAGGTGGGGGTTGTGAATCAGTTGTTACCGTGCTTAAACAATTATGCTTATTTTAAAATCTTTACAAAGCACTCAATGACAATCAAAATAATGCAGGGAAGTAAGAAGTAGAACATTCAACATCAATCACACACATGAAATATACAGAGACAGATATTTCCTGAGGAAACCCATAAAGGGTAAAAACCTCTTCTTCTTGATATGATAAGTAATCTTTATTTTCTGTATATTATCATTCTTATGAGAACCAACTCATTGTGAGGTTACTGCCTCTGTTTTGCAAGCTACAACTTGCTGAGAGCACCAATTCTCTGGCTTCTTTAGCACCCACTAGAAGGAAGCACCAACTCCCTGGTTTCTCTAGCACCCACTAGAAGGAAGCACCAACTCCCTAGTTTCTCTAGCACCCACTAGAAGGAAGCACCAACTCCCTAAGTGTTCCAGCACCAACTGGATGGAAGCACCAACTTCCAATCACATAGGCACCGACCTGTATAACAAAGAACAATAGTTCTCCCTTGCACCACCTTGCCACCCTGGTTTTTCTAGATGCAACTAGATGGAAGCTACAAATCCCTGTGTTCAAGCACCCAATTGAAACTCTGAGGACATCAATCCTCCCTAGCACCTACCAACCACCCTGAAATATAAATATTTTCTTTTTACAAATTTATCATAGTGATACAACATTTATCTATGATTACCAGTCTCATCACTATTCTACTACACTACTCTGCTCTACCTGCATCAGTGTTTCTCTCCTCGTGTCTGCTACGCTTTCTGTTCTTCTCTCAGATATGCGTTTTTGTTCCTTACTTCTTCTACACTTCAGCTCCTTCACACCACATGCTTCTACCCACATGAATCAAACTCAACAACAACTCATCTATTCTCTGTTCTATGTTTTTATACTCTCTGTGCACCTTCTACATCCTTCGCGCGTAGTACCTCTGCATGCTCTTCACTACATCACTATTCTTCCCTACAGGTTGTTCACTAGAGCTATTCCTTGCTCCTACATATCTTGACAACAAAATCAATTCACTTCTCTATTCTGCATGCATTTCCCACATCGAGTCATTTCTTGATCATCATGGCAACTCTTCATCTTCTCTGGCAGTTCTGTCGCTTGTGAGTTCATCATCAGTGTCCGTTATGCCGAGATTACTTAGCTTCTATGGTAGTCGAGACTCTTTGTCTTCTCTTTCAGTTATAACCAGTAAATTATGGATTCTTTGGCTTCTAAGACCCTTCCTTCATGTGACCACCAGCGGTGACCAGTCGCCTAATCAAAAAGGCACTTCACGATTTCTGTCTAGTGAGCGTTGGCTCCCTTTCATGATATGACCTTGGGCTATGAGATTCATGTGACCAAGTGATTGTGGGGGAATCCCAAGGTGGTTTAGACCAAAATTATATTCTCCCGTCAATTCACCATGAGCCTCCACGCGTCCTTTCTCCAAAACTGTGGTTTCAATTACGGCCTGCTCATGAAAGATTAAGGCCCTAGCATGTTCTGGCCCCACAATGGAGCACGACTATTGATCTCATGATCTTGATGGCACTCCTGAACAGATGGTTCAGATCTGTCCTCTCAAGTCTGCGGACTAGATCTCTCCTTCCTCCATCAATGACTGAGATTTACTCTGTGATCCAGGCTCCATGAGATTCAAATCTCAAAACCTGTTGCTGCTGACTGGATATATTTCAGAATGGAATATCTAATGAAATGTGTCCTCCTCAATCAACGATCAGGATCTCCTTTGCAAGTCCGGCCTTTGGGACTTTCAATTATCAAATTCTCATTTTCTCTCAGAGCATTTCACCTGGAGTCCACGATCCAACGATGCATGTCCCTCTCGGATCAACGATCGATATCTCCTTCGTGTCTCTGGACTTTGGATATTTCAATTATCAACCTCTCGTTCATCCTTCCTTTGCTTTTTCCCAGATTTTACAATCCACTAACACATGTCCTTTTTAATCCAATGGTTATCCTCTGATCCAAGACTTAAGCCTTTGGGACTTCGGGTCTTTGGGCGAGTATTGGTGGTAAAAATCCTGAAGAAAAACTCCCGTAGTGACGTAACTCTTGCGTCACTCGATAATGTGTCATGAGCCGAGAAGCTGCCACATGTCACTCGAATTTATGACTTCCACGTATCTGAAATGTTGAATCAACTTGACACTTGTTATTGTCTGATTGTGCCACTTGTCCTTGTTGATGTAGTCTACCACCTGTCCTTGTTGTCGTGGTATGCTAACGTGGTCTACCACAATCTAACGGTCATTGTCTGATCTCTAGATCTGACAGTTGATGGAACTTCTCATTCCAGAGACTTCAAATCTCAAACTTTCTTGAGTGTAAATGCCTCACATCTCTATATCCGAAGTGAATGTTGTTCATTTGATCAGGATCTTGGATCGATGACTTGATCTTTCTGTGATGCAACTTTGCTAGCTTATCCTGTCCTTCCACTTTAAATTGATCCGATGACTGTGATCAATTCACGACTTCACGTGTCGAGTGTTTGAACATGAGCCAACCCTGAATCTTCCAACTCCCAATATCTGAAATACTCTAGATCAACGACCCACAACCCTCTATGATCCAATGGTCCAAATCTTATCGGGACTTTGCATTTCATGAAGTTGGAGAACTACTCACATCCCTTCTCCTAACTCTCAATTTTCCAAAACTTTCTCTAGATCAACGACCCACAACCCTCTATGATCCAACGATTCAGATATTATCGGGACTTTGTGTTTCACGATGTTGGAGGAGTACTCACCTCCCTTCTCTCGACTCTCAATTTTTTGAAACTTTCTCTAGATCAACGGCCCACAACCCTCTATGATCCAATGATCTAGATCTTATCGAGACTTCGCGTTTCACGAAGTTGGAGGACTACTCACCTTTGACTTTTCCAGTTCACGAGTCAGCGAAATGCTGATCTCTCACCATGTGTCCTATGGATCCAACAGTTCAGATCTGTACTTCTCCTTTGTGCTTCCTCTGGTCACTGGAATATGATCTAATGAACATCAGGTATTTAGGATTGGTGATCCAATGACCACTGTCGCTCCTCCTCTTGATATTTGGCTTTCTCAAATATCTAAGTGTCAAAGGCCATGAACTTTGATCCTTCTATGATCCTTGATGTAATGGATCGTGTCTGCGCATCTCAGAATGTTATCTCTCCTGAGCTTTGATCTCTGCATAATGTTTTCTTCTTCACCTGAGATTATGCTGTTCCTATTTTTCCATTGATGCACGCTCTAGTCTTGCCATCAATGACAAGAACAAAATGCCTATAAACATTCCAACAATCTCCCCCTTTGGCATTGATGGCAACCCTGAAAGACTGCACTGTGCTACTTAATGCACTGACTATAGCATCTAGACCATTCCATTTCTCCCCCTTTGACATCAATGTCAAAGCAAAATTGCTCCCCCTGAGCTGTTGTAGTACTTGTCGGAGGTATCAGATATTCAACCAATACACATTCCCCCTAACATGATGGATTCTCTTATTTGTATCTAACCCACAGTCTTCTCTTTCTGATTCTTGGACCTGTTCATCTTCATATTCAGCTGTGTCCTCTGTAGCAGACTTAGTATTGCTCACCTCTCGCACTGGGATTCCTTCATCAACATTTTATTGTCATAACTGAATGACTCCCCCTGTCACTCTTCTCTGATCTTCTAATACAACAATTTAATTTTTCTTCCATGATGCCTACAATCCAAGACTTTTATGACCATACGCATCACAAGAAAAAACCATTACAAACACTCTCATACCCGCTTTCCCTTTTTACAAATGAAGGACCTATGTTAGACTTCTTAGGAGTACTGATTTATTCCTTATTGTATCCAAGACCGGATTTGTCATTTGGTGATCTCTGACTATCCAAGATCTCATCCAGGGTCATGGAGTTGTTTAAGAACTTGATTTGGGTGTTTTAATTCTCAACCTTCACAACTTCTGCTTCCGGCTTATGACATGATTCTTCTTCTATTTCTTCTTTTCTTGCATGGGAGGATTCAATATCAATATCATTATTTGTCCTTATGCCTTTAGCCACCACTTGTCCTGAGTTTACATTTTTCACCTTACAATCTTTGGATGTGAACACCTCTTCACAACCTCTATCATACATTTGAATTGTACTGAGAAAATTATGTTTTATACAATCTACAAGGAGAACATCGTGAGAATTTCCTTTTCCATTACTCAAACTCACCATCCCTTTACCCTTGATTTTACCTGGTTCATCATTTTCAAAGATCACATTTCCTATTTTTATTTTACTTATAGGAAGAAGCTTATCCTTGTCTCCATTCATGTGCTTGGAACATTCACTGTCTATATTCCAGGAGTCCTTTTGTTTTTGAGTTGAAATTATTAGACCACATTTTTCACTATCTTTATTTTTCCATGTGTTGGCCATTCTAGCTAAGAGATTTATGTTCGACAACACATGTTTTCAAACAGAGGATGAACACCTTTAGTAACCACTCACATAACTAGATCAAAGATCAACACACCGATGTTTTCACGTGGTTAAACCCTACGGGAAAACATCCATGGCCCTAGCCAACATGACGACTTGGAGCAGTTTATTAATGCAAAAGAAAAAGATTACATAGAGATTTTACAATAGAGTTTCTCACAATCGATCATCAACAAATGACCCTCTATTCTCTTTAAATAGATATCATGGACCAATTGGGTGTTAAGCCATGGATCAATGGCTGTTAATATCGAGGAGAGTATGAACCGTCAGATCACTCTATGTTGGGAACATATTGTGACCATCGGATTTCCTAACTACAAATGCATACTAATGAATACTAAAGAAACACACTAAGAAACACACTTTTACCTAACAACACATTAGACCAAGTAGATCTTAACTAACACGTAAGTGTCTAAATATCCTAACATCCCCCCTTAAGAACAACTTGGGATAGGAATGAAGGATTTAAAATGTTGAAACAATAGGAGAAGGAAGGAGGCATTAGAGCCTATATCCCCTTAATGACAACTTCCTGAACTCCTAACATAGATCAAAGTTTGGAAAAATTCACTTCTGTAAGAGACTTTGTGAAAATGTCTGCAACTTGATCTTCTGTAGGGAAAAAGAGCACTTCAATAACTCGATCATGAATATGCTTTCTGATGAAGTGCATGTGTAGCTCGATGTTCTTGCTGCACTGATATTGAACTAGGTATTTGGCGAGCTTGATGGCCCTTTGATTGTCACACCATAGGCTGGTCGGATGTTGCTGCTCGAATCCAAACTTTGAAAGGATCTGTCGAAGCCACAAGGCTTCTTGACTTTCATTTACCGCTACTCGGTACTCTGCTTCTACTGAAGAAAGTGAAATAGCCTGTTGTTTCTTGGGCCCAAGTGACAGGTCTTGAACCAAGGTTGAAAACATAACCTACAGTAGACTTCCGATAATCAGAGTCGCCAACCCAATCTGAATCAGTGAAACCAACCAATAAAAGAGTCCCCCCTAAATTGTAATGTATCCCAAACTGAATTGTACCACAGACATAGTGAAGTATCCTTTTATCTTATTTCCAATCGATTTCATGGGGTGTTTGCATATATCTGGCAATAAGACCAACAACAAAGGAAAGATCAGGATGGGTATGAGTCAAGTATAAGAGACTACCAACTAATTGACGGTACATGGTGGCATCAACTTCAAGAGAGGTACAGGTGGCAGCAAGCTTGATGTAAGTTTTAAACCTACGAAGTAAAGCAATGCATATATATTCTGAAGCAATACAGAAATTAATCAATGGCTCATACACAGAATACACAGAGATCTTTACCGGAAACCCTCAACCGAGAAAACCTTTCTTTTTCATTATATCAAATTTCACCATTCGCCATACAATATATACAATGTTTTTAGGTATTCCGTAGATACCAAAACCCCAATCCCTTAATCCGGGATTAATTTACAAATCAGCTAAAAATAGCAAAATCCGCTAAAAATAGCAAAAACCGCTAGGGATCGTCAGACGCAGTTGTCGTATCTGATGCACCCACACACACACACACATGCAAAGAATATAACACATACCCAACATTCTCCCACTTGTTGTTTTCTTTGCATCCAGGGGTCCAAGGGATTATATAGTCAACAATCCAGGGCAGCAATGCCCATTGTTACTCTACACCA
>ML804364.1:159631-196387 GCA_009831015.1 Picea engelmannii
ATCAAATTTCACCATTCACCATACAATATATACAATGTTTTTAGGTATTCCGTAGATACCAAAACCCTAATCCCTTAATCCGGGATTAATTTACAAATCAGCTAAAAATAGCAAAATCCGCTAAAAATAGCAAAAACCGCCCAGGTGAAGGGATCGTCAGACGCAGTCGTCGTATCTGACGCACCCACACACACACACATGCAAAGAATATAACACATACCCAACACTTGACTCTAGACTGGAAGGGAGTAGGGGTTGGTTTACAATCATCCATGTGAAAGCGACGAAGAATGTCATAGGCATACATAGACTGGGAAAGAAAAATTCCTTCATTGGTTTGCAAAACTTGGAGGCCAAGGAAATAGTGCAAAAAGCCTAAGTCTATCATTTCAAATTTCTTCTTAAGGTTGGTTTTCACATGGTTTAAAGTTTTTGAGTCACTACTAGTAAGGATAAGGTCATAAACATAAAGGACAAGGATTATTAGATGGCTTCCTACTTTCTTGGTATATACATTAGGATTAGAATTGGCATCTAGAGAAGCCCGTGTCAATAAGAAAGTTGTCCATTTTGGCATACCAAGCCCGGGGAGCTTGCTTAAGACCATAAAGAGATTTATTAAGGCGACAAACAAGGCTAGAGTCATTGTAGACATAGCCAGGAGGTTGTTCCATGTATATTTCTTCTTTCAAATCACCATGCAAGAAGGCAGATTTAACAACCATCTGATGGACCTCCCATTTATGTGAGGCAACAAGGGCAAGAACAAGGCGAATGGAATTCATTTTGGCTACAGGGGAAAAGGTTTCATTATAGTCAATTCCTTCAACTTGGGAAAATCCTTTGGCAACTAACCGAGCCTTGTGTCTTTCAACACTTCCATCTGATGCATACTTAGTTCTATAGACCCATTTACATCTGACAAGTTTTCTTCCTTTTGGAAGAGGTACAAGATCCCAAGTATCATTTTCCATTAAAGAATGATACTCTTCATTCATTGTTGTATCCCAATATGGATGACCTGAAGCTTCTGCAAATGTATCTGGATTATGAGTCTCTGAAACTTGAGCCAGAAGAGAAGAGGCTTGCTGGAACTGTGAACGTGTTTGATGTTGATATGAAGGATCACCGACAAGATAACCAACTGCTTCTCGTGTTGAATGAACCCATCTAGGAAGCAGTGGAACTGGTGCTTGTTTAGGTTCAAAGGAATCATCTGGAGGAAGGTCAGCATGCAGAGGTGGATTTTCATCCTCAATTTCATCATCTGAAGAAGAAAATAGAATAGGAACATAAGAAGGCACAAACACCAAAGATGGCTCGTAGGCCGAAGAAGGCACAACCGCCAAATTAGGCTCGCAGGCCAAGATATTTTCATCAAATTTAACATCTCTTCTAAGAATAATTTCATTACAATGTGGTTGAATAAGTCTATAACCTTTGACATCTTCAGAATAACCAATAAATATACACTTCTCACTTTTAGGCTGCAATGATTTCCTTTTCTCATCAGGAATGTGAGCCCATGCTATACTGCCAAATACACAGAAGTGACTTACATCTGGTTTAATTTTAGTCCAAGCTTCTTCTGGTGTTATCTTTTTAAGACCCTTTGTGGGAGTGTGATTGATTATTTATTTTTCATAGTTGATTGCTTCCACCCAATACTTTAGACTTAATCCCTTATATTGGATCATGCAATTAGCCATTTCTTTTAATGTGCAATTCTTTCTCTCAGCAACACCATTTTGCTATGGTGTATATGGAAGAGTGTGTTGCATTTGGATGCCTTGTGTAGTGAAGTAACTTGTAAAATTGTTGTTCACATATTCACCTCCATTATGTGTTCTTAACTTTTGAATTTGATGTTCAGATTTTTTTTCTACAAGGGCCTTGTAGGCCAAAAACTTGTCAAAAACTTCGCTCTTAAGTTTTAAGAAGTAAACCCAAGTACGCCTGGAAAAATCATCAATGAAATTTAAGAAACACTTGTACCCAAAAAAGGAAGGAGAAGAAAATGGATCACACAAATCACCGTGAAAAAGCTGCAGAGGGCCCAATGCGTGCCAAGAGGCATGTTTGTCAAAACTATCCTGATGATGTTTTCCGAGAACACAACCGACACAAACACCATCTCTGCGTGAAACAAGAGGAAGCCCAATCACCATTTGTTGATTGCATAGTTGCTACAATGAGCGATAGTTTAGATGACCAAACCACTCATGCCAAAGTTTGCTCAAGTCATTGCTATGAGCAACAAAAACTGATGAAAAAGTTGATGACCCAAAGTTGTTAAACTTGTACAACCTGGTAATATCATCAACAATTCCAGTTGCAAGAACATGCTTAGGATATTTTAGATCCTTGATTACAAATTGGTGAGGTGAAAACTCTACGGTTTTACCTTCACCTGAATGAGTGATTTGATATACTGATAGAAGGTTACAAGAAAGACTTGGAACACATAATACATCATTGAAATGACCATTATCTACTTGAACTGTTCCACATCCTACAACACTAAGAGATATATCATCACCAACAAATATTTTCTTGGTGTTACATTCATTTAGAGCAGAAAATATGGCTTTATCCTTATCCATATGATAAGATGATCCTGAATCAGTAAGGCACTCATCAGAAGAAGAGGTAGAATTTGTGTTGAAGGAGAAACCAGAAGCGGAAAGTGCATGTCCATGAGAAGAATAATAAGAAGGAGAATCAATACTGATGTTGTGTGTCTTCATCGCTTCTTCCAAAGCTGCCATCTTCTTGAAACATTTGGACTCATAATGACCATCTTTATCACAAAAGTTGCAATGTCTTCCAATCTTCTTATTTTTATATTTTGCTCCTTTGTCACCATTAGGAGCTGAAGCTGTCTGAGCGGGTTTGGGACCCTTATATTGCTTCTTGTTGTAGTGAGGATGTTGCTTCTTTGGATACTTGGGTTTATCTTTCTGTTGGGCAACTAAGGTTTTGTTAGAGGTACCTGCAGTGCTGATCACTCCAAGTTGTATAAGCTTATCTTCCTCGCTAATCATAGCAACACAAAAGGACTCAAGAGCAGGTTTTTCATAATATTTCCCTAGAGCCTCTTTCATGGCATAAAAGGTAGATACAAACATAGAATATGCACTACCTATCTTAGAAAGAATAAGATAGATGCAACATTCTTCCTCCATTTTTATCTTACATTCTTCACATGAAATTATGAGTGTCTTAAACTTAGATAGATAGTCTCCAAGGCAAGAAAAATCACTTGGACTTAAGGTCAGTATTTGATTTTCTAACTTTTGTGCTCGAATAATATTGAGTTTACCAAACACAGATTCAATCTTGTCCCAAGCGTCTTCGAGGTCATTAATTTCTTGAAGGTGGTACCTTAAATCAGGAGACATGGACATTCTGATTAGTCCACATGCTTCATCATTCCTATTATCCCATTTGGATTTCTTATCATCATTAGTGGGTGCTTTTTCCTTTCCCAAGGTAATCCTATACAGGCCTTTTCTTCTTATTAAATCTTCCATATGAGATTTCCATTGGAAGTAGTTGTTGCTGGTAAGGAAGACATTACTTGTAGAAGCTGTTATCACACTAAATTGCCTTGGGTATTTTAGTTTGTTTAATCCTGTTTTAAGCCTTAGATTTTAATTTTTTAAGTTTCATCCCTTTAAAGTTATGTTTGTTAGGTCCCGCTAGATAAATAAAATTTTGAGTCATAGCTCATGTTTGATCCTCAAATTTATTTTTTGGACTTAAACCCCTTTTTAGTTCATGACTAAAGTTTTAGACCCCTTCATGATGTGTCATTAGGATTGATCCCTCCCCTCCCATGACTAGGCTGATGTAACATACCATTCTCCTCACTCATGACCTCGTGAGCATGCCTTGCTGTCCTTGCTTACCTGTTCAATCATTTTTTAAACTGGAGCACTGCACACTCATCAGGCGGTTTCGTAGCACCTTATCCATTCGTCATGATTTCCACCATGAGTTATGATTACCACGACTGATGTCATGTTCCTTGTTTTCAGTGCCAGGAGTTGGTTAAAGATACCTCCAAGATCTCTCATTTACTAGCATTGATAATGGTATATGATTTGAAAATTCATGCAATGTTGCGCTGCTCAAACTCATAGTTCTGACCAGGCGACAACGGTGCGACCAAATTTGATGCTGAGGCAGACTCGAGGGCCAAAATGTTAGCAACTTCATCCTGAGATTTCGCTAAAGTTTCAAATAGGTGTCTACTCCATAGGTATCCTGTGTTGCCTTCTCTACACATTAACTTTCACAAAAAATTAGTGCTCAAGTTTTGGTTTATCGACCTTGCACAGTTTTGAAGGACTCATCTTCGCATGATAGTCTTGTCTTCTCTCTTTTCAAACCTGTGAACTCCATCGCCTATATATTGGTCTGATTACTCCTGTCTGTCATATCCATTGGGATTGCAAGCACCTAAATAGCATATCCTCTGCATACATATCGCGCTACCCAAGGGCGCTGCTTAATCCCTCTGTGTCTTCTCTGCTTCCTTTCATTTTGGAGTTAAGAATTTTTACTCAGTTACAAAGGATCAATTACAGATTACCCCTTCAATGTCTACACTCTCAAATACCTGTACAAATCTAAGGGTGTAATTAGCACAGTCAAGCTTGGCTTACTAGCACCAGTCTATTTTTAAAAGGCCAGCCTTGTACATTTGAAGCCCGATTTTAAGTCTTCCTAGTTATTACTATCCCATAAGCCTTTAAAAGCTATCATTCTGAGCCATGGAGACTCCTCAATCAAAGAAGACACACAAAGGAGGCAAGGTGGTTAGGACATAACCTATGGATATGCATCTTTTTGATACAGATCCCATGGCAAGAGAGGTCTTTCAAAGAGTTGGATGCCTCTCGTTCTGCCATAATATGCAAAGAGGCCATCCAAAGGTGACAAAACAATTTGCATTACATTTTGATGGCAGGAGAACCAAGGTTGGGGATTTGGAATTTGAGGTGACTGAAGCCTCTATCTCAGCTACAATAGGAATCCCCATTACAGGTGAAAAGTGGTTCAAAGCCATGGCTTTGAGTTCAGCCTATGCCAAAGATCTCTTTAAACCTGAACATCAAGCCAATGACTTGTCTAAAGGTGTGCCAAGGAGTCAATTGATTGAACAGTTTGACAGAATATTGAAGATCATCCAGAGATATTTTACATGTGAATGGATATTTAACACATTGTACCAATACCATATAAGGATTTTGCTTCATTTTACTAGTAAAGTTGAAATGAATATCCTCTATTATATGTTAAGGAGCATAGGTAAAATTTCAGATAGGATCCAAGACAAATCTAAGGATGTGGATTCTAGCCTTTTCCACTCTGTATTGATTAGAATGCTAGTCTCTGAGGAATTGGGAAAGAACGATATTTCATGGGAGCATTTTTTGGTTACTTCTCACTTCAAGTTGGATCTAGCATCTACTCCTCAATCACAGATTCCAAGTCCTTTATAACCCACCAGTGATGTTAAAGTAGGGACCAATAGGAAGAGAAAAGGTAGAGCCCCTGTTCAAGTTTCAGAGGTCAGCAAGCAAGTCACAGGAGCTCAGGAGGAAGCTTGTCCTTCCCCGCAAAGAGATTTTTCACCACCTCTTCCACCAGTATTAGAAGAGGTTCATTCTTCTACCAAAACTGCATCCAAGAAAGGGAAGAAGCTACACTTCCCCTCTTCTCCTCCAACAATCAATACCAAGGGAAAAAGACCTTTCACAAGATCAACAATTTCTAGGGAAGTTGTTGAAGAGCAACCTCTACCTGAAACCCCTGTACAAAGGAAGAAGGGTAAAGGCATTGGAAAGCTTGTGGAACGAAAAGAGGAAACCTCTGTGTAGAAGAAGGGTAAAGGCATTGGAAAGCCTGTGGAAAGAAAATAGGAAACCCCTGTGCAAAAGAAGGGTAAAGGTAAAAGAAAAGCCACCAAGAAGCCTGATGAGGTAGACAAGGAAATTCCTATGCAGGTGGAAGAGGTGATTGAGGAGAATCCTGTGGAGACTGAGCATGTCACTACTCGACCTGATAATCAAACATTCAAAACATTAATCATGCAAGTTAGGGAAGCAAGGAAATAGGTGGGTCAATTGAAAACAAAAGCCATGTCTGAAAGAACAAAGATGAATGAGCTCATGGATGGCTATAGTCACACCCTTAACTTGGCAAGGTTTGTAGCTAGAAGGGCCCAACCTCTCCATAGGCATCTCAAGAACCTTTATAGGCTGAATAGAGGCTTCCAGTCTCAAAACAAGAAGCTCAAAGTAGAGTTGAAACAATATCGAGATGAGGTGGCCCAAAGAAATTTGTAGGTATTGGTTGAAGTTTCCATTGAAAAAGAGACACCAACAATCAAGGAGAGCATAACTCCACAGAAGAGGCTTGCCAGTTCTAAGAATAAGCCTGCCATTTCTAAGAAGGAGAAGTCTGCTGTGCCAAAGGAAGATCCTCCTTCTACAAGAAAGAGTGTGAGGTTGAATGTCAGGGTAACTAAATAGTTGATGAAAGGTGAGCCCCATTTTTGAGGATGTTTCCTTTTTAAGAGGGTAAACTATTTTTCAAATATTACCTCTGCCATCTATACATGCTTCTAAGTGTTTAACTATCATAGTTTTTGGATTTTGTGAAGTGATAACTTCCTTAGTGGTAAAATGCACTACCTACAGTACTGCCAAGTCACATAAGTATAATGGGTTTGAAATTATGCAAGGCCACTACTCACTCTGCACATATTCAAGATTGGAGGTGATGCGTTTTGATAGTGCTACCTAAACCTGCACACAAACGCAACATAAGTGGTGCTACCTACATGCACTACCTAATATCTAGGAGAAGATAAGCCTGCACACAAATGCAACACAATGGTGCTATGTAATTTCGCTACCCAATATCTGGCAGAGAACAAGTTTGCACACAAACGCAACATAAGGGGCACTGCATAATTTTGCTACCTAATATTTCATAGAGGACAAAGGTTTGCACACATCTGCATCACAATGGCGCTACCTACAGGCACTACCTTTTGTCCTTGTCTAGTTTTGAAGTGCCCTACCCAAATTTGCTACCCAAGGAAGCTGCCAACAGACACTAAGGATCTAGGAGGGCCAAGCTAACAACTTTTTGGATAAGTTGATGATGGAGAAGGTTGTAGAAACAACAATTGACATCATGAAGACAACCACAAGCTTTGAAAGACACATGGAAAACAAGGAACTGCGCAACAAAAGGGAATCAAATAATTTTGAAGTTAGGTTGGATTAGTCACCAACATTTTCCTCTTTTTATAGCATAGGTTGTTAAATAAGTTGTTAGATCAATTAAATGTCTAGATATTTTCAAGGGAAGGAGGACAACTTGTACCTCCATCTGTTGCCTCCCTGTTGTTATAAATAGATAAAACAAATGCTTTAGTGGGTTCAGATGGTTGAGCAGGGCTTCCTTAGACTGTAATATTTATATGAAGTGACTATGATCTAGCTATGTACTAGACTTAATAAATTTTGGCTAATAGATATCATCTTCTCTTTCAACTTATTTTCTTTTGATGATAAATGTTAATGCTTTGAATGATTCACATGAATGATTATGGTGATGTTATGGTGGATGTTTGATCATTATATTATCATGATGTTTATTTAGCTTCCTTGGTTTCTAAGTTCAAGAAGATCTTGTGTTAATAAACTTTATTCCTTAGGTTTTTGTAGACCCGATGTTTATAGTAGCCCCTACATTTCTCTCATTCAAGTCTTCCCTCTATTCATATTTACTCCCAAATTACTGATTGATGTTAGCCAAGACCTTGATTGCTGGTGCATGCTAGCCCTGTTTTCTAAGTTGGAACATTATCATTTTGAGTCTTTTTCCATTTGACCTTTTAAAAACACTCTTATGTTCACATATAACTTGATGGGTATTGGGCTTGCCTTCCATGCAATCTGAAGGTGATTCCTAGTGCTAACAGAAGCCATATTAAATATGCAGATAATGTGGATTTAAAAACTGAAACTGATGATCTGGATGGAAAGATCTCGAAAAGTTGTGCGGTTTTAAAAAAAACGGCACTGAAAAAGGACTTCCGATGTGAGAGTTATGCCATTTAAAAAAAAAGCATAAACGGTAACAAACTAACCACGTGATAGTGTAAGTTGCTTTATGAAGTGACCCACTTTTATAAAGAGAAGTGGGGATCACTTTTACAATGAAGTTACTTTATAATAGAAAATATGCATGCAAAATAAATAACTCTAAAATAAAATATTAAAGATACTTATAGTGATTCACTTTTATACTTGAAGTAAAATATACTTTACAATTTTAGTATGAACTTTTTCAAAAAAGTAACAAAAGAGAGACTTGAACTCAAGACCTCTTACTTAATAAGGAAAGTTTTAACCAAATGGTCTAGAAAAACATATTGTAATGTTGAGAAGGAGGATTGTTGTTGTTGTTGTTGTTGACAGCCTTGGAGAGCATGCTAAAAAAACTCTTTTCACACAAGAAAAAAAATTTGTTTCTCGATGACAACAAGGGTTAGATCTCGGTTAGCTTACTTCGAAGATGCAACTTTTCATATCTGTTTCTGATTTGCTGAGATCGCACAGGGCATGGGGCAAAGAGCATACACATATTTAAAAGAGTAGCAACCCGGAAACAAATAATATCAAACTAAAATAAAACCAAAATAAAACCAAAATAAAACTTTGCAAAAGTTTAAAAAACGTGTATTCAGGCTTTATACCGCTGGATCTGACTGTAATGGCCGTATCTTGGGAAAACATAAACATTTTCGAGTGAAACGAAAAGTGTTCGTAACGGAAACGAGTGATCTAGATGCAATGGAACAATCCTCTCAGCTTAGAAATGTATGGAAATGATAGAAAATGGAGATGATGGAACTCAGCTTCATGATCTCAATCTACAACAGGAGCGGGTCTTCAAATAGGCTCTGATACCATGTTCGAAAACACAGGTATTCCAACAGAGGATGAAAACCTTCAGTAACCACTCACATAACCATATCAAATATCATCACACTGATGTTTTCACGTGGTAAAACCCCTACAGGGAAACATCCACGGCCCCAGCCAATGCGACCACTTGGAGCAGTTTATTAATGCAAAAGAAAAAGATTACAAAGAGATTTTAAAATAGAGTTTCTCACAATCAATCATCAACAAATGACCCTCCATACTCTTTAAATAGAGATCATGGACCAATCAGGTGTTAAGACACAAATCAATGGCCGTTAAGATCGAGGAGAGTATGAACCGTTAGATCACTCTATGTCAGGAACATATCGTGACCGTCGGATTTCCTAACTACAAATGCATACTAATGCATACTAAAGAAACACACTTTTACCTAACGACACATTATACCAAGTAGATCTTAACTAAATCCTAAGTGTCTAAATATCCTAACACTTTATCCTTGGATTTTCTTTTTAATTCTTCAGATGGTAGTTTGCAGCTTTGTGGCTAAAGTTATGACAATTATAAGATTCAAGCTCACTGTTCAATAGGTCAAAGTGATTGTTGAAGCGTTGTCTACTCATTGACTGTTTATTATTTCTTGACCTCCTTAGTTTCATGTCTCTAAACTTAATTTGAAAATTTGCAATCTGTGGTTGTTTGTTACTTGGTTGTCTCATTCTCTGTTGTGGCAGATACGTATTCCTTGGGTGTCTTGATTTCTCATGTCTAAATATTAAGGAACAATTTACATCTTTGTGGCCAAAGTTAGAATAGTACAAACAATATCCATAGAAAAAATCTTAGTACCTAGAAAATGGTTGTCCTCTTTGAGCAGGTCGATTTCTTCCATGCTGATGATTTCCTTGAGCAAAGGGTGTATTATTTCTTTGTTTTACAGATTTAGTTCTGGCACCTTTTTATTTACTCCTCCTGGGCGACTGATTATCTTCTTTTGTTTCTGTAGGTTTGTTGTTGTCATTGGTTGTAGATTTGACAAACTTGATGGGTTATTTGTTGCTTGGTTGACCACTACTTGATCCCTCTTCATAACCTAAATCAATTTTCAACTTTGGATTCCTTTTCTGATTCAAAATGGTGGCTAATCCTTCCGAGGCTTTGATACTTGACATATTCTGATGATACAAGGCTTGAAACTTCTCCAACTCTTTCCTAGTTTTCACTACTTCTTCTTCAAGAGCTTCACATCTTGCCTTCTTTTCTGATAACTATTTTTTGAGAATGTCTTCAATTTTATTTGCCTCTTGTAATTCCACTTTTAGCAGGGCAAAGTATTCATCAGGTTTTTTACTGCATTTCTTGAACTATATCAACAATTGTTTTTTATTTCTCTTCTTAAGTCTGAGTTTGTCAATCTCTTCTAAAGCGCTGATCAACTCTCCTTCCAAGTCAACCACAACTTCTTCATCATTAACATCACTTCCTGTTCTTTTATTATCATAATCCTCTTTGTCCATAAGCATGAAGTCATTTACCTTATCTTCATAGGAAGAGTCACTATTTGTGTCTTCTGAAGAGTCATCATTGTTTACACACAAACTTTTCTTTTTACCAAATCTCTTAGGTTTGTACTTCTCTTATCCTTCAGAGTTCTGGTCCTTCTTCTTGTGTGGATACTTAGATGCAAAGTGACCTATCTTTCCACAGTTAAAACATTTGAAGGGCAACTTGCCTTGGTACTTGCCTGATCCTTTCTTTAGTCTTCTCACAAAATTTTCTTCAATTTCATCAGCCTCAGAATCCTCATTCTTGTCTACTTTAAATGATGCTTCTCTAGTGGTAGATTTATCTTTACTAATCCTCATTTCATAAGTAGTTAGATTTCCTAGGAGTTGATCAATATACAGAGTCTTAAGATCATTCAATTCTTCTATTGCAGAAACTTTTGGATTGAATCTATCAGACAAAGATCTTAAGATCTTCTGAACTAGTAATATGTCTTCAATCTTCTCACCAAGAACTTTCATGGCATTCACAGGCTCCTCAAATCTTAAGAAAACATTATTAACTGTCTCATCCTCATTCATCTTTAGTTGTTCAAACTGTAATCTGTAGGTTTGAAGCTTGGCATCCTTTACCTTCTCATTACCTTCATAGCTACTAATGATTTTGTCCCACATTGCTTTGGTAGTTTCTAAGTGCATAAGTTTTACAAATTTTGCTTCTGCAAGCCCACTCATAATAGAATTCATAGCCTTAGCATTGAAGCTGAATTCTAGCTTGTCATCCTTGGAAGATAATACAATCGAATTTACATAATCAATCTCTACCACATCCCAAACATCTGCACCTAAAGCCATTATGTAGGTTCTCATCCTAACTTTCTAGAAGCCAAAGTTTGTTCCATTGAATAGGGGGGCCTTATTGGTTGAATTTCCTCCATGGCTAGTCATGTTTAAGATCTAGGATCTACCCTTAAATAAAGGGAGCTCGCTCTGATACCAATTGTTGGAAAACTTAGAGGGGGGGGGGTGTGAATCAGTTGTTACCGTGCTTAAACAATTATGCTTATTTTAAACTCTTTACAGAGCACTCAATGACAATCACAATAATTCAGGGAGGTAAGAAATAGAACATTCAACATCAATCACATGCATGAAATATATAGAGACAGATATTTCCTTAGGAAACCCATAAAGGGTAAAAACCTCTACTTCTTGATATGATAAGTAATCTTTATTTTCTGTACATTATCATTCTTATGAGCACCAACTCATTGTGAGGCTACCACCTCTGTTTTGCAAGATGCAACTTGCTGAAAGCACCAACTCTCTGGTTTCTCTAGCACCCACTAGAAGGAAGCACCAACTCCCTGGTTTCTCTAGCACACACTAGAAGGAAGCACCAACTCCCTAAGTGTTCCAGCACCAACTGGATGGAAGCACCAACTTCCAGTCACACAGGCACCGATCTGTATAACAGAGAATAATAGTTCTCCCTTGCACCACCCTGCCACCCTGGTTTTTCTGGTTGCAACCAGATGGAAGCTACAACTCCCTGTGTTCAAGAAACCACTTGAAACTCTGAGGACACCAATCCTCCCTAGCATCTCCCAACCACCCTGAAATATAAATCTTTGCATGTTACAACTTTATCACAGTGATACAACATTTATCTATGTCTTACCAGTCTCATCACTGTTCTGCTACACTTCTCTGCTCTGCCTGCATTAGTGTCTCTCTCCTCGTGTCTGCTATGGTTTCTATTCTTCTCTCAGATATGTGTTTCTGTTCCTTACTTCTTTTGTGCTTCAAATTCTGCACACCACATGATTCTACCCGCATGAATCACACTCAACAAAAACTCATGTATTCTCTGTTCTGCATTTTTATACTCTCTGTGAACCTTATGCATCCTTCATGCGTAGTACCTCTGCATTCTCTTCACTGCGTCACTGTTCTAACCTAGAGGTTGTTCACTGTAGCTCTTAGTTTCTCTTTCATAGCTTGACAACATAATCACTTCACTTCTCTGTTCTACATGCATTTCCCACATCGAGTCATCTCCAGATCATCATGGAAACTCTTCATCTTCTCTGGCGGTTCTGTCACCTATGAGTTCATCATCAATGGCCGTTATATTGAGATTCCTTAGCTTCTCTGGAAGTTGAGACTCTTCGTCTTCTTTGTCAGTTACAAGTAGTCAATTATGGATTCTTTGGCTTCTAAGACGCTTCCTTCATGTGACCACCAACGGTGACCAATCGCCTAATCAAAAAGGCGCTTCCCGATTTTTGTCTAGTGAGCACTGGCTCCTTTTCATGATATGACCTTGGGCTATGAGATTCATGTGACCAAGTGATTGTGGGGGCATCCCAAGGTCATTTAGAAAAAAATTAGTTTTCCCCCTCAATTCACCATGAGCCTCCACGTGTCCTTTCTCCAAAACCGTGGTTTCAATTGCAGCCTGCTCATGAAAGATTAAGGCCCGAGCATGTTCTGGCCCTGTAATGGAGCACACCCATTGATCTCATGATATTGATGGTGCTCCTGAATGAACAGTTCATATCTGTCCTCTCAAGTCTGTGAACCAAATCTCTCCTTCCTTCATCAACGACTAAGATTTACTCTGTGATCTGGGCTCTGTGAGATTCAAATCTCAAAACCTGTTACTGCTGACTAGATATCTTCTGGAATGGAAGATCTGTTGACATATATCCTCCTCAATCGATGATCAAGATCTCCTCCGCGAGTCCAGCATTCGACACTTTCAATTCTCAAAATCTTTTTTTCTCCCAGAGAATTTCACTCGGAGTCCACGATCTAACGACGCGTGTCCCTCTCTGATCAACGGTCGAGATATCCTTCGTGTCTTCGGACTTCGGAGATTTCAATTCTCAACCTCTCGTTCATCCTTCCTTTGTTTTTTCCTGGAGTTTACAATCCACTAACGTGTGTCCTCTTTAATCCAATGACTATCCTCTGATCCGAGACTTAAGCGTTCGGGACTTCGGGTCTTTGGGCAAGTAATGGTGGTAAAACTCCTGAAGCAAAACTCCCAGAGTGACGTAACTCTTGCGTCACTCGATGATGTGTCATGAGCCGATCATCTTCCACATGTCACTCAGATTTGTGATTTCCACGTACCTGAAATGCCGAATCAACTTGACACTTTTCATTATCTGATTGTGCCATGTGTCCTTGCTAACATAGTCTGCCACCTGTCCTTGCTAACGTGGTTTTCCACGATCTAACGGTCATTTTCTGATCTCCAGATCCAATGGTTGATGGAACTTCTCATTCCATAGATTTCAAATCTCAAACTTTCCTGAATGTAAATGCCTCGCATCTCTATATCTGAATTGAATGATGTTCGTTTGATCAGGATCTTGGATCGACGACTCGATTTTTCTGTGATGCAACTTTTCTAGCTTATCGATGACTGTGATCAAATTGCGACTTCGTATGTCGGGTGTTTGAACATGAGCCATCCCTGACTCTTCCAACTCCCAATATCCAAAATACTCTAGAAAAACATCCCAAAATCCTTTGTGATCGAACGATCAAGATCTTATTGGGACTTCGCATTTCGCGAAGTTGGAGGACTACTCACCTCCCTTCTCCTAACTCCCACTTTTCCGAAACTTTCTCTAGATCAACGACCCATAGCCCTCTATGATCCAACGGGCTGGATCTTATCGGGACTTCACGTTTTGAGAATTTGGAGGAGTACTCACCTCCCTTCTCCCGACTCTCGATTTTCTGAAACTTGCTCTAGATCAATGACCCACAACCCTCTATGATCCAACGGTTCAGATATTATCGGGACTTCACGTTTCGCAAAGTTGGAGGACTACTCACCTTTGAATTTTCCAGTTCGCGAGTCAACAAAATGCTGATCTCTTTCCATGTGTCCTCTGGTCCAATGGTTTAGATCTATACTTCTCCTCTGCACTTCCTTTGGTCACTGGACTCTGATCTATCAGACATCAGGTATTCAGGATTGGTGATTCAATGATCATTGTCTCTCCTACTCTTGAGCTTTGTGTTGGTCACTATAATTGCTCATTTAACTAAACAATCAAGTGCTACATAAATTGTCAACCCAGGGAAGTCTGTTTATTTCAAAGGTAATCACACACAATATATGCTCAATCTCAAAAGCAATCTAGAGTTGTAGTAAAAACACATTAATCACACTTTGCCTTGAACAAACTGAAGTTCTAACTTGAATTACAGGAAAGTAATCTACCTATTGCAGAGTTCAATGTTTAAAGAAGTAATTGTCCAAAGAATCCAGGATTACATTAAAAAATAACAACTTAAGAAAGAAATCTTTTCATGACACTGCAAAAGGAAAGACCAACTATTCTGTAACAGAGAACATGACCCTATTCCCCAAGCAGGAATCTTCAACACCTGTTTCTGATCATCACACTTTTATGAACTCATTGCTAACTGAAATGATTGACACACAGTGAAGGATAACTAACTCTTAACAGAGAACAAGACCCTATTCCCAAGCAGGAATCTTCAACACCTGTTTTCGATCATCACACTTTCATAGATTCATTGCTAATTGAAATGATTGACACACACTGAAAAATAACTATCTCTTAACAGAGAACAGGACCCTATTCCCCAAGCAAGAACCTTCAACACCTATCCTTGATTATCACGCTTTCATAAATTCACCAAACAAGATTGCTAACTAGAATGATCAACAGTTACCCAAGCATGAATTATATGAAAACAATGTAACAACCAGTAAAGCAGAGTTTCAGCACAACAAAGTTCAGTAAAGTAGTGTTTCAGCAAAATATAATTTAATCAAGGCATGAACAGAAATAACACTAACACACTACAAAGCTAATGGGTGAATCTTGTGAAGAAGGTGGACCCTCCCTTCTCACAAGATTCCCTTGAAATGAAAGGAACTAGAGAGAAATGATCAAAACAGTATTTTATTCATCTGTCAACTGTATCATATTACAATCTGAAGTAAAACACGTCCCTCTCTGTAAAATCCTTTCTTAGCTAAAAAAAAGGTTCTCTCTAATGATGATTTCCTCTTATTTAAAGAGGAGAATCCCCTCGATACAATTTGATCATCAAATTACATGTGCGCATCTGAATCCTATTCTTAGTCAGATCAGATCTCTATAATGGAATAGGATATCCTAGTCTCCCATAACAGAATGCTATTACAATAGTTGAAAAGGTGCTGAGTGGGGTGTTGTTGTTTCATCTGGAGTAACAACTTCTTTATTTGTCTTCTCGTTACTGTTGTTGTATGTTGTTTCAACATCGCAAATCACGGGCAGTTTCAGCAACGAGATTTGCGTTCTAACTGTTTCAGCACGTGGCCACGCGGCAGCAATGGTTAATTCTAGATCAAGGTGCGGCTGTTGTGGTCAATGTAACAACTTTGTGTTGTTGTTTCAACATCGTAGACCACGGAGGGTGTAACAACTTCTTCTGTGTGAGTTGTTGTTTCAACATTGTAGATGATGGAGAGTGTAACGGCTTCTTCTGTGTAGGTTGTTGTTTCAACATCGTAGACCATGGAGAGTGTAACAACTTCTTCTGTGTAAGTTGTTGTTTCAACATCGTAGTCCATAGACTGTTTCAGCCACAGGGTTTACGTGCTTTAACTGTTTTAGCAACAGGCCTCAATAATCTATAGTAAAGAGAAGAGACATTGTATACCTTTGGAGAGATAGGGTAAGGTGATAATATAAGTTTAAATGTGAGTGGAAAAAGGGTGTAATGGTAGCAAAAGGTGTGAGCAAAAAGGTACATTGTAGGGTCCTAATATCCCCCCCAACTTAAAATGTTGCATGTCCTCAGGCAACTTCAGTCAGAATCAAAATCTGGATACCAACTTTGAGCGTGCAAGTTACTTAGGTAGTAGTTGTGGAAGGTGCTGTCTGTTGGAGCTTTGAATCCTTGAACGCGTTATAGCCTTTGCCAAGCTACTGTTTCTGCCTTCTTGGGCAACTTATAATGAACTTGATATTTCTCTGCTGGCATCCACAGGATAGGAAAATGAAACTGATAACCTATCCAGCTTTCAACACATTGCTGAACACACTTGATGTAGCTAGGTACCCTGGAGGTTGCTATCTCAAGATTAGTGGGGCTGAAGGGATTATGTTCATGTCTTTTCTCAGTAGATTGTTGCCAGAACATGTTATTTGCTTGTAGGGAAACAATCTTTGTGGATTTAATGAAATGTTGACAACCTTGAAGCACTGTTGTCTGTAGTTGTTGAATGTGTTGAGTCATCCCTGGTTTCTTCAAAAATTGATAATACTCTGTAACAAAGGTGGCAACATTTTGTGGTTTTGGCCGTATCCAGAGAAGGCGGTTATCCTCATTGTGCTTGGCAGTTAGGAAGTCATCCTGCCATATAATCTGATTGTTAATAAAGGAGGTGAGTGCCCTAATATGGATGTCACCGACAAGAGGGTTAAGGTTAAGCTATCGGTTCTCAGGGATGGCCTCATTATGAAAATATACCTCACAGAGGAGGTGCTGATCCATAGTAGAGGCTTCTGCAAAGGTTTTAACAAAATCTGCTGAATTTAACACTGCATGAGGTCTGCCTTCTTTGATTGATTTGATCTGAAACCATGTAAGTCATTCCATGAGGAACAAAGAGTAATTGCAGGATGGTTTCCTTGCAGCCAACAAATTTTGTGCCAAGTCAAATATCAGGAGCAATCTGCCTTTTAGCTCTTTATTCTGTTTCTTATAGGCACGAGATTCTTGGCATGTTTGCTCCAAAGCTTCCCAATTTGAATAGATATGGTTTATCTAGATTTTTCTGTGTTGCTGTAGGCTTTTGGCCTGTGTAACAACAGACTCTTTCTTCCATTTTTCTATTATTGCCTGCTCATCGCATGGATGAGTTTGTGTTTCAGTGTTGCAAGTAGTAGGCCGAGGTAGGGTCTGAGTGGCTTGTTCCACAAAGGTGTGGGTATTGATCTAGCTAGGAGGGGAAGATTCATCAATAGGCAATGTTTGTACAACTTTATTAACAAAAATAGGGGCTTCAGATTTGACAATTGTTGTCGGCCAGGGTTCAATTTTAATTTTGGAGGGTCCTGCTGGTTCTTGTGTAATAGTAGGGCGTTCTTCTTTGACTGCAAAACTTGTAGGTGTAGGGGAAGCTCCTGGCATTGGAATTTGAATTACTTTGTAGCCTGCTTGATAGTAGATGTCCCCACATTGACTGCACATATATTATCTACACGGATTCTCTGTCGTAGTTCCCTCTGACATGGTTGCTATGCGAGCTAGGGTGTACAATTTAAGTTCCTTCTCATAGGCTTCCTTTGCCATGGCTAGCTCTTTCTTGTAGGCTTCCAGTTTAGACCTTAGGAACTCATTTTCTTGTAGGACAGAGGCCATTGTTGGTTATGGTTGAGGGGTGATTGGTTCTTGTGTAGCAGTCACATTCGCACTAGCTGGTTCTTTTGGAGCAACTACAGGATCGACAACTGATTCTTGTGTTCCAGCTTCTTGATGTAAAGAGAGTAATGTTGCAGCACCCTGGGCATCTGATTCCTATGTCTCAATAACAATATCAGCAGTTGGTTCTTGTGTTTCAGCTGTAGCTGGTTCTTGTGTGACAACTATAACTAGTTCTTGTGTTTCAGCTACTGAATGAGTAGCTGGTTCTTGTGTTTTAGCTACTAAATGAGTAGCTGGTTCTTGTGTTTCAGCTATTGAATGGGTAGCTAGTTCCTGTGTTTCAGCTACTTGATGAGTAGCTGGTTCTTTTGTTTCAGCTACTAAATTTGAAACGGATGATGTCGCAACATAATAGGCCTTTGGTTATTGTGTTTCAGTGCCCGTGGGTGGAATAGGTAAAGATTCCAGAATTTGGGAGGTTGAAGGTGTACGAGGTTGTAACTGGATGGGTTGGAGGTTTAGGGCAGTGGCAGTAGTGGCTTCTCTTGTTGAGGCCCTTGTTTGTTTTCTCTGTAAAAAGGGCAGAAAGAAGGGAATTTTCTTTCGTTTGCATGGAGGTTCTTCCTCAATGATGGGACATGGAGAATTGTCTGGTTCAGAATCATCGCTAAGGATATGAATGACAGGAGTGGATGATTCTGGTAAAATGTGGGGCGGTCTTGGTATGATAGGGGGGTTAATTGGGTTGATTGGGTCTGTAGGCGGACTGTTAGGTACTTCTGGAGGGTCTAGAGGGTTTTGTGGTTGTTGTTCCTGAAGATTTTTAGGAATTTCAATAGCTTATTGGGAGTCTATCGGTGGGTTGTTTAGTGGGGGGTTTTGTTGGGAAAACCCTTTTGGATAAGAAGTTGAGCGAGATGATGATGGGTGAGGGAAAGAGTGGATTTTTAGCCTTTTTACAGTAGTGCGACATATTTTTAAGACATCCGAGCAGATAATAAGGGATGTTTATCAATCTAGCATGTCGTAAATGAGACAATAGAACAAAATCATACTGGTAGACTACCTGGTATCGGCCTTCGCATGTAAGGTAGTGTTTGACAAATTTTGTGACTTTCGACCATGGAGGCAGCAATGAGCTTAGTCGGACACCCCGACCTTTAGCTTCAATTTGTTCCCCTGGCAAGAAGAAATCCTGCTGGGCATTAAGGATGATATGTTTTCGGCTGATCCAGTGAATGCCATTGGTAGGGAGACCCGAAACCTGCACTATATCTTCCTCTGTAACCGGAATCCGAACCCCTTGAACAATGGATTGGTATTCCTGAAGATTTTGAGCGAATTGAAGAACCTGTTGTTGATCAAATCCCTGGAGCCTCTAAAAGTAACCCAGCCATCCTGCCTGCAGAAAAATTTGATAAACTTCTGGATATAGTTCTAACAGGGCTATCGTGGCGGTTTCATGCCGTATAACAGGGCCTCCCATGGCTAACCACTCAGTAAAATGCACCAACAGAGAGTCGAGTAACTGCTTCTGTTCAGAGTGAGTTTTTCGGGTGAAGGCATGCAAATGGTAGTGAAACAAACGAAAGGATGGTGAAGAAAAAGAATGACGGTGCTAGATTCGTGTGAAATGATGGTATAGGATTTCGATATTCCCCCTCCTTTTCAAGTATGGATGACATAACGATTTTACATGAGTGGTAATTATGAGTTGGGATCTTCTCATTAACTATAGTTCAATTGTGTTTACATATAAAATTTACATACCTCATCTTTACCTTTTGATTCGTACTTCAAACAAAATATAGTGTCTGTCCATAATACTTCTGCAGTAGCCATGGCGGAGACTTTTGATTTATTAGAGGAATTGTATC
Organism: Picea engelmannii; assembly: GCA_009831015.1. Taxonomy (NCBI): domain Eukaryota; kingdom Viridiplantae; phylum Streptophyta; class Pinopsida; order Pinales; family Pinaceae; genus Picea; species Picea engelmannii. Next base: position 179,402 of record ML804364.1, read on the forward strand.
AAGGATTTGTTGACCGGAAGGACAAAATGTAGTATGAGAGCACAAAAGCTTATTGACAAAGAATGCTGAAAAGTTGGTGTTTCAGTGATAGGAAGAATAGAGAAATGTTTGCTGAAGAGTGATGTTGCAGAATACTGCTGAGGAAGTGGTGTTTCAGCCATAGGAAGAAGGGTGAAACAATTACTGAACGGTGTTGTTTTGTCAATGGAAAAATGTGAATAATTGCAGAACAGTGGTGTTTCGGCAATGGGAAAATGGTGAAAGGTTGCTGAGCAGTGGTGTTTCAACAATGGGGAAAATGGTGAAAAGTTGCTAGATAGTGGTGTTTTAGCAATGGGGAAAATGGTGAAAGGTTGCTGAACAATGGTGTCTCAGTAATGGGAAAATGGCGAAAGGTTGCTGAACAGTGGTATTTCAATAATGGGGAAAATGGCGAAAAGTTGTTGGACAATGGTGTTTCAACAATGGGGAAAATGGTGAAAGGTTGCTGAACAATGGTGTCTCAGCAATGGGGAAAATGGTGAAAATTTGATGGATAGTGGTGTTTCAACAATGGGGAAATGTAGAAAATTGCTGAACAGTGGTGTTTCAGCAATGGGGAAAATGTACAAAATTGTTGAACAGTGGTGTTTCAACAATGGGGAAAATGTAGAAAATTGCTGCACAGTGGTGTTTCAGCAATGGGGAAGCTTGGCTCTTCTTGAAGCAAGATCATCCTTTCTTAGTAGGCCTTGGCTTTGATCGAGAGTATGCAAAAATTAATTGAAACATGTTATTTCCTGACAGGGATTATTAGTAAACAAAATCTAATCTAATACTAAAGAAATTAAATTAAAAAGAATTAATTGCAATGAGGGGTAGGAGCCCCCTCTAAAAAGAGGTAATGAGAGTCTGCCACACATGTGGCCTTAAAATCTTCTTTGGAAATAGGGCACTGGTACAGACAGAGCCGATGACCATTTACAAGTAACGGTGTTTTAGAGTCATCGATCGTGAGGGGCCTTACTGTTCCATTGGGGAAAACAGTGTCTACTTCGTAAGGTCCAAGCCATCTTGTACGTAGTTTCCCTTGAAATTCTTTGAACCAAGAGTCATACAGTAGGGCCCAGTTACCTTTTTGGAATTGCTTATGCTTGATAGTTTTGTCATGCCATTTTGATCTTTTCCGTTGAATCATAGTTGTCTGATGAATGGCATCTAGTCTTTTTTTATCCAATTCATTAAGCTGTTGTAACCTGGTTGTTTGTGCATCGGTCAAATCAAGGTTGACAGCTAAAGCAATCCTTGAGGTTTTGATTTCAAATTCCACAGGAAAGACAACACTCTTTCCATAGACTAATTCATAGGGAGAGAATCCTGTAGTATTTCTCTAGGTAGTTCTGTAGGCCCATAATGCTTCAGGGAGCCTGTGGGACCAGTCCTTTTTGTTTTCCTTCATTATTTTTGTGAGAATGGATTCTATTAATTTATTTGTGCTTTCCACCTGCCCATTGGCTTGGGGGTGGTATGGTGTAGTCATTCTATGTTGAATATGATATTTTTGAAGGGTGGCTTTAAAACCATGAGAAGTTAAAGGAGGTCCTCCATCTGTAACTAATTCTCTTGGCACTCCAAATCTGATGAAGATGTCTTCAAATAGGAAATCTAGAACTGCTTCTTCAGTTTCTCTATGGAGTGCTTTAGCTTCCACCCACTTGGTCATATAATCTGTGTATACCACTATGTAAACTTTTTGATTGGATGTAAATCTAGAACATGACCCTATTCTCCAAGAAGGAATCTTCAGCACCTGTTTCTGATCATCACACTTTTATGAACTCATTTCTAACTGAAATGATTGACACACACTGAAGGCTAACTAACTCTTAACAGAGAACAGGATCCTATTCCCAAGAAGGAATCTTTAGCACCTATTTCTGATCGTCACACTTTCATAGACTCATTGCTAATTGAAATGATTGACACACACTGAAGACTAACTATCTCTTAATAGAGAATAGGACTCTATTCCCCAAGCAGGAACCTTCAACACTTGTCCTTGATTATCACGCTTTCATAAATTCACCAAACAAGATTGCTAACTATAATGATCAACAGTTACCCAAGCATGAATCATATGAAAACAATGTAACAACCAGTAAAGTAGAGTTTCAGCACAACAGAGTTCAGTAAAGTAGTGTTTCAGCAAAATAGAATTTAATCAAGGCATGAACAGAAATAACACTAACACACTACAAAGCTAATGGGTGAATCTTGTGAAGAAGGTGGGCCCTCCCTTCTCACAAGATTCCCCTGAAATGAAAGGAACTAAAGAGAAATGCTCAGAACAGTCTTTTATTCATCTGTCAACTGTATCATATTACAATCTGAAGTAAAACACGTCCCTCTCTGTAAAATCCTTTCTTAGCTAAAAATAAGGTTCTCTCTAATGATGATTTCCTCTTATTTAAAGAGGATAATCCCCTCAATACAATTTGATCATCAAATTACATGTGCGCATCTGAATCCTATTCTTAGTCAGATCAGATCTCTATAATGGAATAGGATATCCTAGTCTCCCGTAATAGAATGTTATTACAATAGTTGAAAAGGTGTTGAGTGGGGTGTTGCTTTTTCAGTTGGAGTAACAACTTCTTTATTTGTCTTCCCGTTACTGTTGTTGTATGTTGTTTCAGCATCACAAATCGCGGGCAGTTTCAACAACGGGATTTGCGTTCTAACTGTTTCAGCACATGGTCATGTGACAATGATGGTTAATTCTGGCTCAAGGTGTGGCTGTTGTGGTCAATGTAACAACTTTGTGTTGCTGTTTCAACATCGTAGACCACAGAGGGTGTAACAACTTCTTCTGTGTGAGTTGTTGTTTCAGCATCGTAGACCACGAAGAGTGTAACATCTTCTTTTGTGTAAGTTGTTGATTCAACATCATAGACCACGGAGAGTGTAACAACTTCTTCTGTGTAAGTTTCTGTTTCAGTATCGTAGTCCATAGACTGTTTCAGCCACAGGGTTTGTGTGCTTTAACTGTTTCAGCAACAGGCCTCAATGCTAATCTGCAGTTCAAACTATTTCAGCACTTATATATTTTTGATCAATGGTTAAGTATGAGAGTAATGTAAAATTATATGAAAAACAGATTAAACATATAGTAAAGAGAAGAGACGTTGTATACCTTTGGAGAGATAGGGTAAGGTGATAATATAAGTTTAAATGTGAGTGGAAAAAGGGTGTAATGGTAGAAAAAGGTGTGAGCAAAAAGGTACATTGTAGGGTCCTAACACTTTGGCTTTCTCAAATATCTAAGTGTCAAAGGCCATGACCTTTGATGCTTCTACAAGCCTTGATGTATGGGATCGGGTTTGTGCATCTCATAACGCTATCTCTCCTGAGATCTGATATCTGCATAGTGTTTTCTTCTTCACATGAGCTTACACTGTTCCTATTTTTCCATCGATGCACACTCTGATCTTGCCATCAATGACAAACACAAGTTGCATACAAACATTCCAATAGAAGCAACATCCTTTCCACAACAACAAGCAATATAAGGGTCCCAAACCCACTCAAACAACTTCATCTCCTAATGGTGACAAATGAGCAAAATATAAAAATAAGAAGACTGATAGACATTGCAAATTTTGTGATAAAGATGGTCATGATGAGTCCAAATGTTTCAAGAAGATGGCAGCTTTAGAAGAAGCAATGAAGAATCACAACATCGGTATTGATTCTACTTCTTCTTCTTCTTCTTCTTCTCATGGACATGCACTTTCAGCTTCTGGTTTCTCCTTCAATAGAACTTCTACTTCTACTTCTGATGAGTGGCTTATTGATTCTGGAGCATCTTATCATATGGCTAAGGATAGAGAAATATTTTCTTCTCTAAATGAATGTAACACCAAGAAAATATTTGTTGGTGATGATAGATATCTTAGTGTTGAAGGATCTGGAACAATTTAAGTAGAAAATGGTCATTTCAATGATGTATTATGTGCTCCAAGTCTTTCTTGTAACCTTCTATTAGTATATCAAATCACTCATTCAGGTGACGAACAAACCGTAGAGTTTTCACCTCACCAAGTTGTAATCAAGGATCTAAAAGATCCTAAGCATGTTCTTGCAACTGGAATTGTTGATGATATTACCAGGTTGTACAAGTTTGACAACTTTGGGTCATCATCTTTTTCATTAGTTTTTGTTTCTCATAGCGATGACTTGAGAAAACTTTGGCATGAGTGGTTTGGTCATCTAAACTATCGCTGATTACAACAACTATGTAATCAACAAATGGTGACTGGTCTTCCTTCTATTTCATGTAAAGATGGTGTTTGTGCCGGTTGTGTTCTTGAAAAACATCATCGGGATAGTTTTGACAAACGTGCCTCTTGGCATGCCTCAGGCCTTTTGCAGCTTGTTCATAGTGATTTGTGTGGTCCACTTTCTTCTCCTTTTTTTTTCTGGGTGCAAGTAATTCTTAAATTTCATTGATGATTTTTCCAGATGTAATTGGGTTTACTTCTTAAAACTTAAGAGTGATGTTTTTGGCCTACAAGGCCCTTGTAGAAAAGCAATCTGGACATTAAATTCAAAGGTTAAGAACAGATAATGGAGGAGAATATGTGAACAATAATTTTACAAGTTATTGCACTATATAGGGCATTCAAATGCAACACATTGTTCCATATACACCACAACAAAATGGTGTTGCTAAGAGAAAGAACCACACATAAAAGAAATGGCTAGTTGTATGATCCAATCTAAGGGATTAAGTCTAAAGTATTGGGTGGAAGCCATCAACTGTGCAAATTACATAGTAAATCTCACTCCCACAAAGGATATTACAAATATAACACCGAAATAATCTTGGACTAAAATTAAACCATATGTAAGTGACTTCTGTGTATTTGGCAGTATAGCATGGGCTCACATTCCTGATGAGAAAAGAAAAGCATTGCAGCCTAAAAGTGAGAAGTGTATATTTGTTGGTTATTCTGAAGATGTCAAAGGTTATAGACTTCTTCAACCACATTGTAATGAAATTATTATTATAAGAGATGTTAAATTTGATGAAAATCTCTTGGTTTGCGAGCCTAATTAGGATTTTGTGCCTTCTTTGGCCTGCGAGCCTAATTCGACGTTTGTTCCTTCTTCAACCTGCGAGCCATCTTCAACATTTGTGCCTTCTTCTGTTCTGGTTTCTTCTTCAGATGATGACAGTGAGGATCAAAATCCACCTCTGCCTGCTCACCTTCCTCCCAATGAATCCTTTGAACCAACACCAGTGCTAGCTCCACCGCTTCCTAGATGGGTCCATTCAACACAAGAAGTAGATGGTGATCTTTTCGGTGATCCTTCAGATTAGCGTCAGACAATTTCATAGTTCCATCGAGCCTCTTCTCTTTTGGCTCAAGTTTCAAAGACTCATGATCCAAAGACATTTGCAGAAGCTTAAGGTCATCCAGATTGGGATACAACAATTAATTAAGAGTATCGTTCTTTAATGGAAAATGATACTTGGGATACTATACCTCTTCCAAAAGGAAGAAAACTTGTTAGATGTAAATGGGTCTACAAAACTAAGTATACATCAGATGGAAGTGTTGAAAGCCACAAGGCTCGGTTAGTTTCCAAATGATTTTCCCAAGTTGAAGGAATTGACTATAATGAAACCTTTGCCCTTGTAGCAAAAATGAATTCCATCTGCCTTGTTCTTGCCCTTGCTGCCTCACATAAATGGGAGGTCCATCAGATGGATGTTAAATCTTCCTTCTTGCATGGAGATTTGCAAGAAGAAATCTACATGGAACAACCTCTTGGCTATGTCCAGAATGACTCTAGCCTTGTTTGTCACCTTAAGAAATATCTTTATGGTCTCAAGCAAGCTCCCTTGCTTGGTATGCCAAAATGGACAACTTTCTTATTGCCACTGGATTCTCTAGATGCCATTCTGATCCTAATGTCTATACCAAGAAAGTAGGAAGCCATCTCATAATCCTTATCCTTTATGTTGATGACCTTATCCTTACTGGTAGTGACTCAAAACTTTTAAACCATGTGAAAACCAACCTTAAGAAGAAATTTGAAATGATAGACTTAGGATTTTTGCACTATTTCCTTGGCCTCCAAGTTTTGCAAAACAATGAAGGATTTTTTCTTTCCCAGTCGAAGTATGCTTGTGACCTTCTTCGTCGCTTTCACATGGACGATTATAAAATATCCCCTTCTCCCTTCCAGTCTGGAGTCAATATTTCTACCACTTGTACTTCTCCTAAAGTTGATGCCACCTTATACTGTCAGTTAGTTGGTAGCCTCTTATACTTGACTCATACCCATCCTGATATTTCCCTTGTTGTTGGTCTTGTTGCCCGTTATATGAAAACACCCCATGAAAGCCATTGGAAAGTATCTAAAAGGATACTTCGCTATGTCCGCGGTACAATTTAGTTTGGGATACATTATAGATCAGGGGGGAATCCTTTATTGGTTGGTTTCACTGATTCAGGTTGGGCCGATGACCATGATGATCGTAATTCTATTGCAGGTTATGTTTTCAACCTTAGTTCAGGACCTTTCACTTGGGCCTGTAAGAACTAACATGATATTTCACTTTCTTTAGCAGAAGAAGAGTATTGAGCAGCGGTAAATGCAATTCAGGAAGCCTTATGGCTTCGACAAATTCTTTCAGAGTTTGGCTTCCAACAACATCATCCGACAATCCTTTGGTGCGACAATAAAAGTGCCATAAAGCTCGCCAAATACCCAGTTCAACATCTGCGTAGAAAACACATTGAGATACACATGCACTTCATCATAAAGCTCATTCATGATCAAGTTATTGAAGTTCTCTTTTTCCCTACAGAAGATCAAGTTGTAGACATTTTCACAAAGTCTCTTACAGAAGCGAAGTTTTCCAAACTTTGATCTATGTTAGGAGTTCATGAAGTTGTCATTAAGGGGGTATAGGCTCTAATGCCTCCTTCCTTCTTCTATTGTGTCACTATTGTAAATCATTCAATCTTATCCTAAGTTGTTCTTAAGGGGGGATGTTAGGATATTTAGACACTTAGGAGTTAGTTAATATCTACTTGGTCTAATGTGTCATTAAGTAAAAGTGTGTTTCTTTAGTATGCATTAGAATGCATTTGTAGTTAGGAAATTTGACGGTCACGATATGTTCCTGACATAGAGTGATTTGATGGTTCATATTATCCTCGATCTTAACGACAATTGATCCATGGATTAGCACCCGATTGGTCCATGTTCTCTATTTAAAGAGCATGGAGGGTCATTTTCTTATGATCGATTGTGAGAAACTCTCTTGTAAAATATCTCTGTAATCTTTTTTTTTTTCCATTAATAAACTGCTCCAAGTGGCTGTGTTGGCTGGGGCCACAGATGTTTCCCCGTAGGGGTTTTACCAAGTCAAAACCTCGGTGTGTTGATATTTTATCTGGTTGTGTGAGTGGTTACTAAAGGTTTTCATCCTCTATTGGAATACCTGTGTTTTAGAACAAGGTCACATGCAAAAATCCATGATGGAATGGAAAAACTTGAGATAGGGTAAAGGTCAGAGTGTTCAAAGTTTCATAGAAGATTTTAGGAAAAATGCACTTGCATTGAATGTTCCTTTAGACTCTCATGAGACTTTGATGAAATATATTCATGCACTTAATAGTTACATTCATCACACATTGTTGTTGTTTAATCCAAAAAATTTAGATGAGGTGTGTGTGCAAGCAACTCAGCTTGAAAAAATTGGAAATAATGTACAGGAAGACCATACAAAGAAACCTTCCAAGTTCCAAGGAAACAAGTTCAAAGGGAAAATAAAGGACTAGAATACATCTGTAACAAAGAAAGAGGAAGGAAATCCATCATACACTCATTGCAAAAAATATGAGCACGATGATGAACATTGTTGGAATCTACATCCAGATCTGAAGACTAAGAGATTTGGTGGAAAAAGGGAAGCCAAAAATGGTTGATACAGTGCAAAAAGACCTTCGTTCTGATTCAGGTGATGAAATGAGGATTGCAGTTGTTGGAGTACAAGGTAAAAATTCCTTTCATGCTAGTTCAAGTTCCACAAATACATCTCATGATAATGAAAGAAGAAGAAGTGAATTGTTTCATATAAGAGTTGTATGTAAACACACAAAGATAGACACCCAATTTGATATGGGTTCTCAAGTTAACTTAATGTCAAAAACCATTGTTAAAATGTGACATGCCCCCCCCCCCAAAAAAAAAAGTATTTTTGAAATTTAAAATTTGTTGGAAAATTATTCCGTTTTTAGTAAATTTGAATTTGGAAAATTTTTGCCATTTATGGCAATTCCGAATTTAGAATTTGATAATTATAATTAATTATTATGACTGTTGGGAAGAGATATGATTTGACCCAACTAACTATTTGACTATGACACTTGTATGAAAATAGAATATTTTATATTGATTGCAGGAGGACAAATGGAACAACCATGTTAAAGCCAGTTGACCATGACTCCATGAGTGGGGAACATGTTGGAACTACCTTTGGGCTGATTATTACAAGTGGAAAATCAGAGATTTGGCCATGGGCAGCCCCTGAAAATTAGGGATTTAGAAATCTACAAAAATTCCCAAGGGGGAAAAAAAGACCTAGGCAAAGGCATTTGTTTTGTTAAATAGCATATGTGAGGAGGTAGAACACTTCCTAGTATGTTGGGAGGAGGAACTATTGAATACTTGTTGTTATGAACACTAATTCTAAGTGTGAGGAAAGGGAGAAGACTACTCATAGAGGAAGACATTGTTGAAGAGGATTTTTCCAAGTTTTCCCTCATGGATTCATGGTCAGGATAGGGGGTGAATTGGGTAAGCGTTAGCTTCCCTATTCTACAGTTGGGAGGAACGTGGTTGTTCCCTTTGTCTTCCTATGGACTAGATCCAGATATGTTAAATCTTATCCTTCTTTGTTTTGAATGATTTTTTATATCCGATATGATGCTCTGTTTGGGTTAAGTTGAAATAATTTCTGTGTAGGACATCTGTTCGTTGTATGAAGTTTATAATCAAAGACCAAAATTCTGGAATGGGGCATTCTGAACTATAATTCTAGGCAAAATGATCTATGTAAAATAAACTTGAAATATTGTGTATGTCTATTTCTATGATTAAAATTTTTGGGTAGAAGTATTTAAATACGAACAAACTTGAAGAAAGAACATATCTACCTACAGGTGTATGTTTACCCCTATAATTGAAATTCTGGACCTAACTATTTTGTACAAATGAGCTAGGAAGGATTAGATCTATTTACAGGCGTACATTTACTTCTGGAATTCTTTCCCACTTGAGGAATGTCTCTTTCACACCCCCTGTGATAGTCTTAGGTAGTGGTTTGATCGTCGTTGTCGTAGGTCCACCGGTGACACGACATCGAGTTTTCAATTCGATTAGTATCCAATTTATGAGCCATTAAATGACCAGGACTTGGAGGATTACGACAGTGACTGGTCCTTAACCCGACCCTTGGCTATGTTGGTAGGAACCAAATAGATTTCCCTAGGAGTAAATTTTTGAGAAAACGTCTGTGCGAGTATGGAGACCTTATGCAAAAAAGGTGAGTGCAATATGGATCATAAAGTTTACATTATTCACTTAGTCCCTACACATAAAGGTTTCAGTTTTTGCTAAAGCCTTAGGGATTTCCATTATAACCTTCCCACTTAAGGTAAGACACGATGATATACTTCGAACATCATGTGGTAAGGAGAATTTATGAGTTATATAGTAAAGTTTTATGATAAAGTTCTATAACAGAGTTTTATAATAGAATTCTTATCACTAAGGGATTTGTTTTCTGCCAAGTAAATGGTGTAAACAATTTTTTTTTTATGGTATTATGAGGTTCATTACATATGGTATCAAAGCCAAAGTTACAACACTGGGCCTAAATAGGGCCACATTAGTCACTTAGTATATATTTTGATTTATGGAAAACTAATAAACCTTATTGTTACAAATAGAAAACCCTTTTTGTTTTGTGTTAATTATGGCAGCTCAGGATGGTGCAGAAATCAATATGGAAGCAAATCCGAAGAAGAGACCTCCTGGAGATCCAAGACAAAACAGTGACGAAATCTCACCCACGAAAGTGTTGGAAACAATGAGGAATCTTATTGTTGAACTGCAGGTTTTCAAAGCCGACAATGAGAAACTGAAGAAAGCACAATAGGAACAAAAAGAGATAAATGAATCCCTACTACGCAATATCATGACCAAGAAAATCCCAAAGGATGATAATAATGATAAAGAAGTTAGCAAGAGAGCTTCCAAGAACTCGGGACCAAAAACAAAAAGAGGAGACAGTTCGTCTGAAGGTACACCTTCAGCTGAAGACAAAACTAAAACAGACAGAAAAAGGAAACAAGTAGACCACCTTGAGAAGGAGAATTTAAAAAGATCAAACCAGCTACCTTCGATGGAGAATCCAAGACAGGAGAAAAAGCCGAGGCATGGTTGTTGGACATCAAGAAACACTTCCAGATCTACAACTTCTCCAGTAATATGAAGGTCAGAATGAACATCTACAATCTAAAAGGGAAGGCCATCATTTGGTGGCAAGACCTCAAATTGGCCAAGGGCCTAAAGGAGAAATAGTTGGAATGGTATGACTTTAAGAAGTATTTCAAGAAACAATACCTTTCTGAAAGCTACTACGAAAGGAAACGAAAATAATTTTACGAACTAAGACTTGGACAGATGACAATGGAAGACCTTATAAATAAATTCCTAGAACTATTAAGGTTCGCACCTTACATTCGAGAGGATAAGGTAAAAATCCAGTGGTTCTTAAGTTGTTTACCGCAGTCCTACAGGGACAGAATTGAATTTGACAACCAAAAATCATTGAGTGAAGTGTTTAGGAAAGCACGAATGTGCTACGATCAATACAATCATCGGGCATAGTTTCCCAAAGAATGGAAGGATAAGAAACAAGATCGGATGAATCAACGAAAGAAGGGATACCAACCAACTCCTTATCGGAACACAGTAAAAAGCTTTCCGAGGAAAGATTTTCATGAAAACCATTAAAACACACAAGGAGGCGGTAAATCGGTAAACCTGGGAACAAAGAAATTTGGGGACAATCCTCGGGAACCGTTAAAGTGTTGGGAATGTGGGGAACCTCACCTCAGGAGGAACTACCCACGTTTAAGCACGGAAAACATAATTGTTTTTCATAATCTGCAGGAAGCTTCGATGGTGGGTGATGTAGGCAGAATCCTGCATAAGATTAATGCAACCATTGATGGTCAGCAAGCTGACCACCAGTCCTTTGTGGTGGAAATCGAAGGTAAAATCAATAACACCCGAATTTATGTTTTAATTGATCTTGGAGCTATGTTAAGTTATATCACTCCTAGAGTAGTAGAGTCAAATGAACTTAAGAGGGTGAAACACATAAAATCATGGTTGGTACAGTTAGCAACAGGAACTAAAAGGAAAGTGGTTGACTTTGTTTCTGATTCTGAATTTAACTTAGGTGGTCAAAATATAAAAACAAATCTGAATATTCTACCACTAGGATCCTACAATATGATAATCGGAATGGATTGGTTGGAAAGACACAAAGCAGTCCTAGATTGTTATACAAAGACACTTAACTATAAAGATGATTGTGACACTACTAGAACAACCCAAGGTATACCAAAACCAGTATCAGTTAGACAATTCACATCAATGAAATTCAAGAAACGTATGAGAAATTTGTGTCAAGTTTACACCATCCAAATAACGAATATGTTAAAAAACGAAGATAAGATGAAACTAGAAGATTTTGCTGTCCTATGTGAGTTTCGAGACATGTTTGCTGATGAGATACTAGAATTACCTCCTAGAAGGGAAATAGACTTCTCCATAGACCTACTACCTGGATCAGCCCCTATATCGAAAGCACCTTACCGAATGAGTTTACCTGAATTGACATAACTAAAGATACAACTATAGGAATTGTTGGACAAAAAGTATAACAGACCCAATGTTTCACCATGGGGAGCACCGATCCTCTTTGTGAAAAAGAAAGATGGTACCCTAAGACTATGTATCGACTATAGACAATTGAATAAAATGACTATTAAGAACAAGTACCCCTTACCTAGGATAAATGACCTGTTCGATCAAGTAGGCAGGACCAAAATCTTTTCAAAATTGGATTTATGATCCGGTTACCATCAAGTCGGGATAAAAGATGAGGACATAAGAGAAACAACCTTTCGACCAGGATATGGACACTACGAATTCATAGTCATACCTTTCGGACTCACTAATGCACCAGTCACATTTATGTGCCTGATGAACAATATTTTCAGTCAGTACTTAGACAAATCCATACTAGTATTTATTGACGATATGTTGGCAGCCAATTAAATTTTTTCTATTGTCCTATAAGCTACCTACACCTATGTCTTCTGAACTTCAAGTTGTCCGTCACATTTTTCAAATAGATGACACTTTCATTTCTTGTGACACTTGCAAATTTGTCTTCATTAAGTTTTCACGACTGTAAGCGTGAAAATTTCTCCTTTCGAGGTCGCCTTTCGATCACTATCTTAACTGTCATGATATTTTTATCGATATTTTCTATGGCACTTACCTTGGTTTATCATTATGTGGCTGAAAGGATTTTCGAACTATGCTCATTTAAACATTCTTATATTGATTGCAAAACTTGATTATGTTGATTTTGTAAGTCATTGAGCATTTTGGTTTATACTTCTTATGACTTGCCTCATCTTTTATAGGGGTTATGATTAAATTTATATATATGATATAATCCTTATTGCTAAACTTTTTATAGCTCTTGGCTTGTCAATTTTATGATTATCGATTGGCACAATTGTTTAAAACTTTTGATTAATACATTGGCGCATAATGATTTTGGTGTTGATCTATAAATCAAATGTTTTGAATACTATGGCATAGTGCTGGCGCGTATTGGTATGTGCATTGCATTTGATTGGTTGTACACATAAGTTAATGGTTGAACAATTATTATGGAGTGAATAGCTATGGAACTTGGCGGTTGAACTTGGATAATGAGTGTTATGCATGGCAGTGAATAACTCCACCACCCTCGCATGCGCGCATTAATACCTTCCCCCTTTGATTGTTCATTGCTAATAGACCGAATAGCTCTGCTCCTGTGCGTTGGTGAATTCGAACCAAACCCTTACCATGTGCTCGATTCATGGCACCAGTCGTCCGAGTTGAACCCAATGGCAACCAAGCTCTGTTGATGTTTGACAGTGCCTGCAGTGACCTCGAGGAAAAAGGGTGGATTCCCTTTATACAAAGATTCAAAGGTTTTAACCTTTGCGTGGCTCGACAGTTTGCCATGACCTTTGATGGCTGTCGAGCCAAGGTCGGCGATATTCAATTGGAAATTGACGAACAGTTTATCAGTCTTGCTACGGGTTTTCCTACCACTGGAGAACGATGGTCCAAGAATTGCAAAGTCAAGGAGGTCCCATGGACACTGCTCTTCTAGTCGTGCAAAATTATCTCCTGTGATAGAGGTATGCCAGTAACTATACTCAAACAACGTTGACATGATTTATTGATGATAATCAAGCAGTTTGTGACCTGCGAAGGTCGATACGGGTTTGTGTTCTTACACCACCTGCATTTGCTTATGGTTTTTATGGGATATCATCTCAATATGCCCTATTATTTGCATCGAAGCCTGTTTAAAATGTCAAAGAAGTACAAAAAACACCAGGCTGATAGTAGCCTTTTTCATTATGGGCTGGTTAAGCTTATCGTTGTATGTCATTTGAGTCTACACGAAGATTGTTGGAGCAATTTTACTGCTCGGAATGGTTTCGAGGATTCGAACCCTACACATGTTGACAAACCTGTGGTGAGCGAGGTCAAGGTTGTACCCCCAGTACCCTACCATGTCCTTCTGCCTAAACCCTCTGCCGACCCTCCTATTGACTTACCCCACACCGTGACTAAGAATGTTGAGACTGTTAAGCCTATGGGCAAAAATCCCAAGGCAAACCTCACTGTAAATGCCAAAGGGAAAAAGAATGCACGTTTGATTTCACGGATGGCAAGAAATAAGCCAAAATCCCCTGTCGAACCAAACCCTATCGTGTTGAGTGAGGACTCTGATTCGGAAGTGGAGCGTTTCTTGGCTAGCGAATACCCCTATTTGCAAGGTTTGTGTGCCGAACCCTCGTATGAATTTGTGTCAAACCTACCCTCCTGCCTACAGGACGACCCTAACTACCCAGGCATTAAGTTGTCTTGTGAAGCCCCCGATCATTTATCCAAACCCTCTCCTTCTCTGTCTAAACCTACAGTGCCACCCTGTGATCAATGCAGTTCGTGGTTAGAGCGATATTATCTTGATGTTCCGATTCTCCAGTCAAGAATTCAATATTTAGAAGACCAGATTGCCCTGCTTACCAGTCAAAAGGCCAAGCTACAAGCGACAGATAAGAAACAAAAGACGACAGGCTCTATCTTGTTTAAAAATGTGGAATCAGCCACGACTGTCATGAATTCTAAGTTGGCATAATTGAGCAGCCTCGTCACTACACAGGTATGTTTTGATATCATTTGTTTTTTGTAAATAATCTAGGTTTATATAACGATTTGAATTCTATTTTAAACATCTCTGTTCAAAGCATTGATTGGTTCTGTTACGTTGTATGCATTCTATACATAGCTTTTCTTTGACTAAATGGAATTTCGTTTTTCCCAGTTTAGCTTCTATTAGATTTTCATCGATTTGATTGATTTTAGGGTGGATTTGATTTGTTTGATTGAGTTAAAATGGATGCTCTGCTGTCAATTGAAGTTGTTTGTATCTATTCGAGACAGGAACTATTTCTCATATTCAATTTTGAACACAATCACTTTTCGATTCGATTTTGTTATAATGGATATGATATGATTAGTAATGATTTTTTGATGAGGTTAATTGTTACAGTTGGCTGTGTCATATGATTTTCAAAGAACAGGATTTCAACTCGGATTGTTTCCAGTATGAATCTGTTTTTTCGAAAACATTGTTTTTATTTTAAACCTGTACGAACGCGTCCAAATCATAAAATGGATTTGATTCATAACGATCATGCTAAACCCAGTCGGTTAATTTTCATTGGTTTACTGTTAGTTCGACCATGTTATCAGTTGGATTCGTATTTGCGATAGATACTCTGTTTGAATTTGATTTGTAAAATGAGATTGGTTATATCTAGATTCACGATTTGTTTCTATGAACTCGGCCATTAGTCGTTTGAAATTAATGTTTTCGTTCAAAACCAATCGAATTTATTTGCCCAGTTGCAATAACCAATTATCAATGATGTCGATTCTATTATGACTGTGATCAAAGTGGAATCAATCTAGTTACGATTTTGTATGAGTTGATTCTCACACCTGTTTGAATTGGTCTACCTGTCATGTGAATCGTTTAATGTCATGACAACTATAACAATTTTAAACGATTTTGTTTCGATCTGATCGTATCTTTTGTTGATAAGAAAACACAACGTTTGCCTGCAATTTGTTTGATTGCATTACCTTCAAATTGGATATGAAACGATTTGCAAAACTGTTAGGTTTTGATTCTGTTTACCCGACTATGATGACAATCGAAACAGAGTATGCCTATTTCTCTATTCGGTTATTGAATTTTAATTCTATTGGATTGCAAGTGATATAACATATTCAAATGAAATGATTCATTTTTCAAACGATTGATGGTTGTTAATTCAATTTGATTTTATTAAAAAGATTTGATTCAATTTCAATTCTGATCCTGTACCTTTATTTAGACTAGCTACAGAATCATATGATTCTGTAGCTAAGTCTGTAGAATTAGATTTTTATTGTTTTTCTAATAAAATATCTCTCTAACTTGTTATTTTTTGTCCATTACAGGTGCATTCGAAATTGCATTAGATTTGATGAGCAGTTGGACGATATTTGAAATATTTTGCTTTCATTTCAGTTTTCTAGTTTAGTTGATCTTGGGAATATCTTCCCAGATTATGTAAACAGTTTGATACTATCCACAAGGAGGTTTTACCTTGTGGAAAAACTTATAAATACCTATTATTTTTGTGTAATAATCATCCTCATTCGTGGGAGAACAAGGATATGGAATTTTAATATAGACTGAGACAGAATTGATGTTTTGTTACAGCTTTAGCTTTTCATAATATCAATATTTTGTTTCATGTTTATGTGTATCTATTTGCATTTGGTTAATGACTACTTTAGCTATCTTAGCCTTTTGTAAATGATATAATTTGATCAATATAATCCATATCTTATTTCTTCCAGTGCATAAAAAACATAGCAATTGCTTGATTCAATCTGTGAATGACAGATTTCTCTTCTTCATAAGTTGAATTATTAAGTATAAGTTTTTGCATAACAGGTTTCCCTTATTGCAGAGATTTATAAATTATATAATTGTTATGATTTTTTATGTCTTGTTTGTCCTGTAAACAACTCAAAGAGAAGTGCAACTTATCGTTTACGAGAAGCTTTTGGATTATCCGGTGCGAGTTTCCTTCCTCTGACCAGCTTCGAAGTCATCATACACATGACAAATCTGGAGAGTTTCCAGGTCTATTTGTTGTTTATTTGTTTAGTGTATTTATTAGTAGTTTAGTTTAGATATAAGTTTAGTTAGATATATATGTAGTTAGTATATTAGATTGTTTAATTTCAGTTAGTTTAATTTCTTGTTTATAAAATCATAAAATAAAAAAAGAAATACCTTTCTCTGTCTTAGGGCAGAAAGCAAATGAGTTTTACAGGTTTTATTCAAATTTGCAAGTTGTAGATATTGTATATTTGTGAATAAGTTATAATTCAATTGGTAATTAGATAGTTAATTAGTAGAGTTAGTAGTAATTAGTAGATTGTATTTATATAGTTAGTTAGATTAGTTTAGTTTAGTTTTAATAATTAGTT
>ML804364.1:197184-211865 GCA_009831015.1 Picea engelmannii
AGCTCTACATCAAAGTATAGCTATTTGGGTCAAACGATCTAAAAAGGCCACGTTGTTAGAAGCCTTCGAAGAGGCTACCCAGATTGAAAAAGACATACTCAGTCTTAAGGACTCTTCTAGCAACGAAACTGAAACTAGTTCTTATTCCAAAAAGAAGATTGAAATTCTCCCCAGACCCAAACAAAGTAAAACACAACCTGAAAACTCTGATTTGGAAAACCTAACTAAAGTTGTTCAAAAACTGTCTAATCAAGTTATAGACTTAAAAAGGTCGACTGAAGAAGCTTCCTCGAGTAAAGGACCCTACAAACCTCCTTTTCGAAAGCCCTTTCCTACCAACCGACCTAATCCAGCCACCGAAGGCCTTAATCTAGAAAGTTTGCAATGTGATCTTCAAACAATTCTAGAAGCCCAAGATAACTTGATGCCCCCTAATATCCCTCAGGAGGAAGAAAAACCAGAGATAGTTCCAGAAGAAGAGTCTTCTCCAAACATTTTTGGACACTTCTCGAATAGCATCTTCCAAGCCAACTTCGAGACTGTTCACCCTTATAACACTAGGAGTAAGACCGAAAACAAGCCTTCTGCCGAGAACACTACAACTTCACCTCCAAATCCATCTAAATCAGCAGAGGCTAAACAGAGCAGTGTAAGCCCCAACTTAGATTATGATTTTGTTGAATATCTTAAAAAATTAAGGGCAAACATTTCTATTTATGAGTTACTGAAGTTTCCATTTTTGTTACAGAAGATGTTGCAAAATATTTTAGAGAACGACAAGAATTGTAATTCAGTTGGTAACAAGGTTGTGCAAAGCAAAGTTCCGCAGAAGACTTCCACTACAAATAGTCCTGATCCTCAAGGTAAAGGAAGCCTTCCTGTAGCCCCTATAAATAATGTAAATAATGTAAATAATTCAGATAAAGTAGCATTAGAAGTTGCGAGTAAAAAGCCACAAGCTACTACTCTTAGTACTCGCAAGAATGTACCTCCTTTTCTTTTAACTTTCAATATTTTCAACAGAAATGTGCACAATTGTATGGTTGACTCAGGAGAGTCATCTAATGTGATGCCTTGGTCGGTCTGTCAAAAAAATAACGCTGAAGTAGAACCATCTTCTTTAAAAATCATACAACTTGATCGAACAAATGTCAAAGTTATAGGCGAACTAAAGAATCTGTTAATTAGATTATTGTCTAACCAGAAGGTTCATCAAGTTATCGATATAATTGTGGTGGATATTCCAGAAGTGTATGGTCTATTTTTGAGCAGGGACTGGTCGGAGCAGCTACATGGTTACTTCGCAACAGACTGGTCTCACTTATGGCTTCTAGAGAACGGTAAGCCCAACAAGATCAGGGTGAATCGTGAGCGTTACCTTAATTTCACAGTCACAGATTTGAACGACCCTAATGAACCATATACACCTCCTACTGATTCACCCCAAGTCCAAGGAATGGACACCTTCTTCGGAAATTTCATGGCTGAGGTTTCACCTATCATCAATCCTGAACAACAGTTCGAGATCATAGCATATGTGCAACCAATAGCTTCTATGCAACAGTCCCATATGCCTGATGGAAACCAAATTTGGTCTCTATATTTCGATGGTTCCAAGTCTAAAGAAGGAGCTGGTGCATGTTGCATCATTATCGATCCGGCAGGTAACAAGACATTAATGGATTGTAGACTAGAATTTGAATGTACTAACAATACTGTAGAATACAAGGCTTTACTGCAAGGTCTCAGAAAAGCTCTGGATATGAACATTCAAAACCTGGTTGTATTCGGCGACTCTGAAATAGTGGTTAGGCAGGTAAGAGATTCTATACACTATCTTACCCTGCATCTCAAAAGCTACCAGTCTGTGGTATGGAGTTTAATGAATAAATTTTCTTCTTTTAATATAAATTCCATTCCTAGATTAAATAATGCTAAAGCAGATCTACTAGCTAATGTAGCCTCTAAACTTCTTCTTGCAGAAGGCTTATCCCCAAACACATTCTCCGTCGAGCTATTGTTTCGACCATCTGTTCCTGACAATATCATGAACTGGAGAGTATTTGACGATGATCAACAGATCATTAACTTTATGCACATGGAAGAAACCTTTCAAGGCGCGGTGATAGATGAACGCACACATGACGACAATTTGCATGATTTTATGGTAATACCTGATCCGAAATCTCTTGAAGCTTTATCGGACATGGTAAATTTCATACCCAAATCAATAGTTAGATTAGAAAAGTTTTATGATTTTGAAGATAAATTTAAGAAGACGGTCAATTGTAAAACCAATAGTTCCTCGTTGTCTTATGAAAAAGTCAATTTAGGAACAAGTGAAAATCCTCAGTGTATTAATCTAGGCTTGGGATGTTCTAGACAAGAAAAAGCTGCTTTTGTTAAATTATTTAAATAATTTAAGGATGTCTTTGCATGGATATACAATGATCTTAAAACGTTTGATCCTAATATCATACAACATGTCATCTCGATGAAGCCCCAAACCTTACCCTTCCAACAGAAACTGAGGAAAATGCACCCTAAACTTGAACCGACCGTTCAAAAAGAATTGAATAAGCTCCTAAGTGCTAAAATAATCTTTCCTGTTAGACACACTCAATGGGTGTCCAACCCTGTCCCAGTCCGGAAGAAAAACGGGGAAATTCGACTCTGTGTCGATTTCCAAAACCTCAATAGAGCGTTTGACAAAGACAATTATCCTGTCCCACCCATGGAACAGATCCTTCAACAAGTATCTGGTTCCGAGAGGCTATCTTTACTGGATGGTTTCTCTGGATACAACCAAGTATTGATGTCTCCGACAGACCAACTAAAAACTACCTTCCGTACACCGTGGCGCACTTATGCTTATCGCAAAATGCCCTTTGGATTGATTAATGCTGGTGCTACCTTTCAGAGAGAAATGGACATTTCTTTTCAAGGCTTAATCAATCACTATGCCATAGTTTACTTAGATGATGTGACCGTTTATTCTAAAAACAAAGACGATCATCTAGCTCATTTACGAGCCGTTCTGCTACGATGTCGTAAATACGACATCTCCTTGAACCCCAAGAAGTCCATCTTTGTGGTAGAACAGGGTAAATTACTAGGATTCATTGTGTCTAGTGATGGAATGATTATTGACCCCGAGAGGACTCAAGTCATAGCAAAACTTCCCCCACCTACATCCAAAAAATCCATGTAGTCTTTCTTAGGCCAAATTAATTTCGTGAGAAGATTTGTCCCCAGTTTCTCCGAAATGGTCAAGCCTCTACAGAACCTGATTAATAAAGACACCCAATATCACTGGGGACCCACAGAAAACCAAGCTTTTAATGCCATAAGGAAGTCTATAATAGACGCTCCGTCTCTCATGAGCCCTGACTTCTCTCAAGATTTTACACTCTATACTTTTGCCTCTGATCGTTCCTATGCCGCAGTCCTAACTCAGAAGAATTCTGAGAACAATGAAGTACCCATTTCCTTTATGAGCTCTGCTTTCAAAGGTGCTAAACTTAACTACCCAGTGGTTGATCGGCAAGCCTACGCTATTTTCAAAGCAGTTAAGCATTTTCGGTCCTATCTTTTGAAGTCAAGGACGAAAGTCATTGTCCCCTACCCTGCCGTAAGGAACTTGTTAGTGCAGAAGGAGTTAGGAGAGAAGAGAGCCAACTGGGTCACCTCCTTGCAGGAGTATGACTTAGAAATCACCCCAGCTCAGATCGTGAGAGGCCAAGGGTTGTGTAAATTGGTTTTCGATTCGAAAACAGGACAACAAGAAGATAGTGGTACGTCGAACCTAGAACAACGCAATCAAAGTTTGATTTGTTGTGCTCAAAATCTCATTAGTCCCTGGTACGACGATATTAGATTCTGTCTTGAACATGGATCAACACCCCGTCACCTTGACCCTTCCAAAAGAAGGGTGTTGAGACTAAAGTCTGCCTCCTTTCATCTAGTTAACGGTGTACTGTTTCGTCATAATTTTGACGGCGTACTGATGTGTTGTCTCGAAAAAGACGAAGTAGAAAAAGTCTTGTTAGAGTTTCATGCAGAAGAAGCTGGTGGTCACTTCGGTGGTGACACCACTGCTCATAAGGTTTTAAGATCCGGTTACTACTGGCCCACGCTTTTTAGGGATGCCCATGCCTTGTTTCGTAAATGTATCATCTGTCAGAAAGCATCAGGGCGGTTGCAAAAACCAGCCTTTCCCTTGCAACCCGTTTCAGTAGATTCTCCTTTCCAGCAATGGGGCCTTGATATCATAGGTCCTATTAACCCTCCATCCTAGAAAAAACACAAGTATATTGTGACAGCCACAGATTACTTTACACGATGGTCCGAAGCTGCTGTGCTAAGAACTGTTAACAAAAATCAGGTGATTGCTTTTCTAAACTCGAATATTATCACTCGTTTCGGTATCCCTGACTGTCTAGTCTTTGATAACGCTTCATACTTTTCTTCTCTATATATGAGTGAGTTCGCTTTGGATAAAGGAATAAAGCTAAAGTATTCTACTAGTTATTACCCCCAGGGCAACGACTTAGCAGAATGAACCAACAAGAACTTGATCAAAATTATCAAGAGAACCGTGGCTGAAAATCACAAGAACTAGCACAATGCACTGTTGAACGCACTGTGGGATGATAGGGTGACACCCAAAGCCGCTATAGGTAACTCCCCCTTTTTTTCTCATTTATGGTAGAGAAACAATTCTGCCACCTCACATTCTTCTTCCTTCACTTCAGTTGTCGCAAAAAATCCAAGAAGAAGATTATCCCCCCCTAGAAAGCCGAATTAACGCTTTGATGAAGTTGGAAGAAGTAAGAGCCCAAGCTAAGCGTAAGTTAGACCAACATCAACAATTAATTAAAAGATGGTTCGATTCTAATTCTTCTTCTGATAGAAATTTTGAAGTAGGCGATCTCGTCTTAAAGTGGGACAAACCACACGAAGGAAAGGGTGATCACACCAAGTTTCAAAACTTATGGCTTGGGCCATTTCTAATTGCTGAAAAGTTGGGTCCTAGTTCCTTTCGATTGCAGAATCTTGAAGGGCAGCCTGACACCTATCCAGTGAATGGCCAAGCCCTGAAAAGATACTTTGCTTGATAATTACCCTTCTATATTATGTAAATATTTCTTTTTTTGTTTGCATTTTTCGTTTGCTTTCTGTTTTGATTTTGATTTGAACTTATATGTTTTTTGTGTTTTTTGAAAAATACACATACCTATACACTGAGCCATTCAGACAAAGACGATAAAAAAAATTTCTTCGCTGAAATAACTTCTGAAAGTTTGTACAAACATCAGTGATATATTTGATATCTACGTTGGAAAAATTTTGTTGTTGGAAAGAAGTTTACTGATTTCAATCTCTGAGCAAAGTTTGTCATGATCATCTATTATCTTTTTACGCTGTCCCTTTTCCATAAAGGAATGACTCAAAAAATATGTCTCCCCGTCGTAGGAAGTTGTTTTTATAAATAAAACATCTCTGGAGCTGAATGAATGACAGTACTAAAAAAAAATTCTGATGAGGTCTGAAAAAATATGCTAAAATATCAAGACTTTCAGCGTCACCCCGCTCAGATATCTACTAAAGAAAAACAAAATAAAATTATTAAGAAGAGCTGTGGGAAGTGCTTGTAAACCCGCTGAGATACTTAACAGGTCTACTGGAAGCGGGTAAATGCAAGCATGGCGCCAAGACAACTTTGTCGGGGTACTGAACAGGCCCACTGGCAGCGAAGCAATGTCGGGTACATGAAAATTTGTAAAAAAATATATGAAGAACCTCTTTAATGTCCTTTATTTTGATCTAGAACTTCTTGATAGGATACAGATGTCAGAGTGGGTTAAATGGCAACCCTGTCGAGGCTATGGACGCCTACTGGCAGCAGTGGCCATGCCAACAGTATTGGAGATTTTATCTTTAATATCATGACTTGATGATCTTAAGACTGTTATTGGTTTTCATATTTTAAAACACTGCTGGAAAAGATGGAAAATGATGATGTTTGTACGATTTTCTGGTTGTTATTTTTGAGTTAAAATTTTCTTTGCTATCCTAATCTGAATTTATTTCTTTTGACAGAGATAACTGCTTCTACCAGTGTGTCGCCATTGTTGGCAACCAATTAAATTTTTTCTATTGTCCTATAAGCTGCCTACACCTATGTCTTCCGAACTTCAAGTTGTCCATCACATTTTTCAAATAGATGACACTTTCATTTCTTGTGACACTTGCAAATTTGTCTTCATTAAGTTTTCACGACAGTAAGCATGAAAATTTCTCCTTTCGAGGTCGCCTTTCGATCACTATCTTAACTGTCGTGATCTTTTTATCGATATTTTCTATGGCACTTACCTTGGTTTATCGTTATGTGGCTGAAAGGATTTTCGAACTATGCTCATTTGGACATTCTTATATTGATTGCAAAACTTGATTCTGTTGATTTTGTAAGTCATTGATCATTTTGGTTTATACTTCTTATGACTTGCCTCATCTTTTATAGGGGTTATGATTAAATTTATATATATGATATAATCCTTATTGCTAAAATTTTTATAGCTCTTGGCTTGTCAATTTTATGAGTATCGATTGGCACAATTGTTTAAAACATTTGATTAATACATTGGCGCATAATGATTTTGGTGTTGATCTATAAATCAAATGTTTTGAATACTATGGCATAGTGCTGGCACATATTGGTATGTGCATTGCATTTGATTGGTTGTACACATAAGTTAATGGTTGAACGATTATTATGGAGTGAATAGCTATGGAGCTTGGCGATTGTACTTGGATAATGAGTGTTATGGATGGCAGTGAATAACTCCACCACCCTCACATGCGCGCATTAATCCCTTACCCCTTTGATCGTTCATTGCTGTTAGACCGAATAGCTTTGCTCCTCTGCGTTGGTGAATTCGAACCAAACCCTTACGATGTGCTCGATTCATGGCACCAGTTTTCCGAGTTGAACCCAATGGCAGCCAAGCTCTGTTGATGTTTGACAGTGCCCACAGTGACCTCGAGGAAAATGGGTGGCTTCCCTTTATACAAAGATTCGAAGGTTTTAACCTTTGCGTGGCTCGACAGTTTGCCATGACCTTTGATGGCTTTCGAGCCAAGGTCGGCGATATTCAATTGGAAATTGATGAACAGTTTATCAGTCTTGCTACGGGTTTTCCTGCCACTAGACAACGATGGTCCAAGAATTGCAAAGTCGAGGAGGTCCCATGGACACTGCTCTTCCAGTCGCACAAAATTACCTCCTATGATAGAGGTATGCCAGTAACTATGCTCAAACAAAATTGGCATGATTTATTGATGATAATTAAGCAGTTTGTGACCTGCAAAGGTCGGTACGGGTTTGTGTTCTTACACCACCTGCGTTTTCTTATGGTTTTTATGGGATATCAGCTCAATATGCCCTATTATTTGCATCAAATCCTGTTTAAAATGTCAAAGAAGTAAAAAAAACACCAGGCTGATAGTAGCCTTTTTAATTATGGGCTGGTTAAGCTTATCGTTGTCTGTCATTTGAGTCTACACGGAGATTGTTAGAGCAATTTTACTGCCCGAAATGTTTTCGAGGATTCGAACCCTACATAGGTTGACAAACCTATGGTGAGGGAGGTCAAGGTTGTACCCCTAGTACCCTACCATGTCCTTCTGCCTAAACCCTCTGCCGACCCTCCTATCGACTTACCCCACACCGTGATTAGAATGTTGAGACTGTTAAGCCTATGGGAAAAAAGCCCAAGGCAAACCTCTCTGTAAACACCAAAGGGAAAAATAATGCACGTTTGATTTCACGGATGGCAAGAAATAAGCCAAAACCCCCTGTCGAACCAAACCCTATCATGTTGAGTGAGGACTCCGATTTGGCAGTGGAGTGTTTCTTGGCTAGCAAATACCCCTATTCGCAAGGTTTGTGTGCCGAACCCTCATATGACTTTGTGTCAAACCTACCCCCCTGCCTAAAGGATGACCCTAACTACCCAGGCATTAAGTTGTCTTGTGAAGCCCCCGGTCATTTATCTAAACCCTCTCCTGCTCTGTCTAAACCTACAGTGCCACCCTGTGATCAATGCAGTTCGTGGTTAGAGCGATATTATCTTGATATTCCGATTCTCCAGTCAAGAATTCAATCTTTAGAAGACCAGATTGCCCTGCTTACCAGTCAAAAGGCCAAGCTACAAGCAACAGATAAGAAACAAAATACGATAGGCTCTATCTTGTTTAAAAATGTGGAATCAGCCACGGCTGTCGTGAATTCTAAGTTGGGATAATTGAGCAGCTTCGTCGCTACACAGGTATATTTTGATATCATTTGTTTTTTGTAAATAATCTAGGTTTATATAACGATTTGAATTCGATTTTAAACAACTCTATTCAAAGCATTGATTGGTTCTGTTACGTTGTATGCATTCTATACATAGCTTTGCTTTGACTAAATGGAATTTCGTTTTTCCCAGTTTAGCTTCTATTAGATTTTCATCGATTTGATTGATTTTAGGGTGGATTTGATTTGTTTGATTGAGTTAAAATGAATGCTCTACTGTCAATTGAATTCGTTTGTATCTATTCTAGACAGGAACTATTTCTCATATTCAATTTTGAACACAATCACATTTCGATTCGATTTCGTTATAATGGATACACTATGATTAGTAATGATTTTTTGATGAGGTTAATTGTTACAGTTGGCTGTGTCATATGATTTTCAAAGAACAGGATTTCAACTCAGATTGTTTCCAGTATGACTCTGTTTTTCCAGAAACATTGTTTTTATTTTAAGCCTGTACAAACGCGTTCAAATCATGAAATGGATTTGATTCATAACGATCATGCTAAACCCAGCCAGTTAATTCGCATTGGTTTTATGTTAGTTCGACCATGTTATCAGTTGGATTCGTATTTTCGATAGATACTCTGTTTGAATTTGATTTGTAAAATGAGATTGGTTATATCCGGATTCACGATTTGTTTCTATGAACTCGGTCATGATTCGTTTGAAATTAATGATTTCGTTCAAAACCAATCGAGTTTATTTGCCCAGTTGCAATAACCAATTATCAATGATGTCGATTCTATTATGACTGTGATCAAATTCGAATCATTCTGGTTATGATTTTGTATGAGTTGATTCTCACACCTGTTTGAATTGGTCTACCTGTCGTGTGAATCGTTTAATGTCATGACAACGATAACAATTTTAAAAGATTTTGTTTCGATCTGATCGTATCTTTTTTTTATAAGAAAACACAACGTTTTCCTGCGATTTGTTTGAATGCATTACCTTCAAATTGGATATGAAACGATTTGAAAAACTGTTTGGTTTTGATTCTGTTTACCTGACTATGATGACAATCGAAACAGAGTATGCCTATTTCTCTATTCGGTTATTGAATTTTAATTCTATTGGATTGCAAGTGATATAACATATTCAAATGAAATGATTCGTTTTTCAAACGATTGATGGTTGTTAATTCAATTTGATTTTATTAAAAAGATTTGATTCAATTTCAATTATGATCCTATACCTTTATTTAGACTAGCTACAGAATCAGATGATTCTGTAGCTAAGTCTGTAGAATTAGATTTTTATTGTTTTGCTAATAAAATATCTCTCTAACTTGTTATTTTTTGTCCATTACAGGTGCATTCGAAATTGCATTAGATTTTATGAGCAGTTGGAGGATATTTGAAATATTTTGCTTTCATTTCAATTTTCTAGTTTAGTTGATCTTGGGAATATCTTCCCAGATTATGTAAACGGTTTGATACTATCCACGAGGAGGTTTTACCTTGTGGAAAACTTATAAATACCTATTATTTTTGTGTAATAATCATCCTCATTCGTGGGAGAACAAGGATATGGAATTTTAATACAGACTGAGACAGAATTGATGTTTTGTTACAGCTTTAGCTTTTCATAATATCAATATTTTGTTTCATGTTTCTGTGTATCTATTTGCATTTGGTTAATGACTACTTTAGCTATCTTAGCCTTTTGTAAATGATATAATTTGATCAATATAATCCATATCTGATTTCTTCCAGTCTATAAAAAACATAGCAATTGCTTGATTCAATCTGTGAATGACAGATTTCTCTTCTTCACAAGTTGAATTATTAAGTATAAGTTTTTGCATAACAGGTTTCCTTTATTGCAGAGATTTATAAATCATATAATTGTTATGATTTTTTATGTCTTGTTTGTCCTGTAAACAACTCAAAGAGCAGTGCAGCTTATCGTTTACGAGAAGCTTTTGGATTATCCGGTGCGAGTTTCCTTCCTCTGACCCGCTTCGAAGTCATCATACACAGGACAAATCTGGAGCGTTTCCAGGTCTGTTTGTTGTTTATTTGTTTAGTGTATTCATTAGTAGTTTAGTTTAGATATAAGTTTAGTTAGATATATATGTAGTTAGTATATTAGATTGTTTAATTTCAGTTAGTTTTATTTCTTGTTTATAAAATCATAAAATAAAAAAAGAAATACCTTTCTCTGTCTTAGGGCAAAAAGCAAATGAGTTTTATAGGTTTTATTCAAATATGCAAGTTGTAGATATTGTATATTTGTGAATAAGTTATAATTCAATTGGTAATTAGATAGTTAATTAGTAGAGTTAGTAGTAATTAGTAGATTGTATTTATATAGTTAGTTAGATTAGTTTAGTTTAGTTTTAATAATTAGTTTTAAGTTAGTTTGTTTAATAGTTAGTTTTAATTAGGTTAGTTAGTTTTATTTTTTGTTAGTTAGTTTAGTTAGTTTTATTTAGTTTTAGTTAGTTTAGATTAGTTTTCTCTTTGGTTTTCTTAGGACCTTAGAACGGCCAATGGAGCTGCTAAACCCGTCAGGGTGGTTCATTCCAAACGGCTTGGGTTATTAGACAACCCCGGACTGGTTCCACTCTCTCAGTTGATGGACAGTCGATTTCGCCCGTCAACAAATGGCGCTAGAAGGAGGGCCTGAACTTAATTAATGGCACGAGGTAGTCGCAAGACTCCTCCACCACCTAATCGCACACCTATAGTGACTAGAAGCCATTTAAACGAAAATATTCCCCCTCAAACAACAACTACCTCAACCGACGATCCACAGATCACAGTTGAGCCAGCAACCCCTAATCCTACAGGTGGTGACATCTAAGAGATCGTTCGTCAATATCTTATTAAAACACATAGCGCCTTAGCCCGTCTTAGGCAACCAAACCGTCTGTGGGGTCAACCTTTAGACTTCTCTGATATCAGAGAACAATTAGGTGACACTAACCTCGCTATGAATCCTACAGATCCAAACTTAAATCCTGCTGCAGGAGGATCTGGGATACCTCCTTCACCACCTACCTCATCTCTTTCCTCTTCTGGAGGAGATTCCTCGTCAGATGAAGGAAACTCACCTTCTCAGCCTTCCACACCCACTACCCCAATGGAAAATCAGAACAACCTTTCTAGACCCTGGTTGGACCAGGATGTCATAGCTGTACCTGGAGCCCAACACCCTTTACCTAAGCACCTGGAGAAATGGCTTCCCAAGTTTGATCCTGATTCGAAACAGATAGCTGAAGATCATATCAAAAAATTTATGTTAGCCATCAAACTCCGTAACGTTGAACATGAAGACGTCATCTGTAGGTTGTTCCCTTATACTTTTGAGGGTAATGCATCCACTTGGTACTTTTCCCAACAAGCCCATACCATCGTGTCTTGGGAAAAGTTTGAGTTATGCTTTCTGGAAAAATTCGGAGATGGTAAACCTCCGGAAGTCTTAGTCATGGACCTTTCAAGCTTAAAAATGAACTCGAAAGAAAAAGTTAAAGATTTTAACCAAAGATTCTCGACACTTAAAAATTGAATCCCTGCAGACTCTATGCCTGCTGAGAGTCTTGTAATAGCTTACTACACTAAAGCTCTACATCAAAGTATAGCTATTTGGGTCAAACGATCTAAAAAGGCCACGTTGTTAGAAGCCTTCGAAGAGGCTACCCAGATTGAAAAAGACATACTCAGTCTTAAGGACTCTTCTAGCAACGAAACTGAAACTAGTTCTTCTTCCAAAAAGAAGATTGAAATTCTCCCCAGACCCACACAAAGTAAAACACAACCTGAAAACTCTGATTTGGAAAACCTAACTAAATTTGTTCAAAAACTGTCTAATCAAGTTATAGACTTAAAAAGGTCGACTGAAGAAGATTCCTCGAGTAAAGGACCCTACAAACCTCCTTTCCGAAATCCCTTTCCTACCAACTGACCTAATCCAACCACCGAAGGCCTTAATCTAGAAAGTTTGCAATGTGCTCTTCAAACAATTCTAGAAGCCCAAGATAACTTGATGCCCCCTGATATCCCTCAGGAGGAAGTAGAACCAGAGACAGTTCCAGAAGAAGAGTCTTCTCCAAACATTTTTGGACACTTCTCGGATAACATCTTTGATCCGTCAGGATTTTTCGAAATGACTATGGTTGAGTTTTATTCGCATGCATTAATTGATCATTGGGAAACTTTAATGAAAGAGAGAGAAAATAAATGAATTATACAGCCATTAACATATTTTCAGATTTGAAAACACAATGAAAAACAACAAACCATAAAGAACAGAGGTTGATAACGGAGTTCGGCAACTTTGCCTACGTCTCCGAGCCTTTTCTCTTGTGGGGGAGGCTTTTTATTTCTTTTTGAAAGCTTATTAGTACATCTTTTCATTGCCGAATGGTCTCAAGACTGATCTGGTCTTGTTCGCCTAGATCTCTGGAACCATGCACAAAAAACGACACCTAAATCGGATGTCCCGAGCTCTCAGAAATCGTCCGACAACATCTCCTCCTCAACGGTCTCCCTGCCTCAAACTGGCTTTGACTCGGCTTGCTTCAACATCTCTGCTCTGAAATTGCTCTCAAAAGCTGTCCCCATGGCCTCAAAATGGCCTTGGTTAAATAGTGGGGAAGTTAGTTTTCCCTCTCCAACTTCCTCCACAAATTTAGGCCCTAAAAATGCCCAATAACCCTTAAAAATGGATTAATTACATTAAATAATTCAAAAAGTGGTTAAAAACCCACTTTTATAACTATATAATAGTTATATTGGGCTTTAGCCCCTTTCGTTGGCACGCGCACCCCCTTTTGGGTGGTTATATGGGCCATGTGGCCACGCGCTAGCCCAAAGGGCTAGGCGCGGGCCACCCCCCAAGCTCTTGGTCGCATTGTACATAGATAGAACCATGGGCTTTAAACAAATGCGCGTTTAAATGTTATAACTGTTACAACCGCCAACTGCTAACCGCTTATATAACTGTGTGCATAGTTTTTAAAACCTCCGCGCGCCAACCGTCGGTCTATATCATGGGCATATGTAACGTAATATAACCACGGGCCGGGGCTTAGCCCCGACCCGACCCGCCACCACATATTACAATATATTAATTTAAATCAAATCAAAATCGTATACCTTACAAGCATTAAGGTGTGGTCTAGCTGTCGGTCGGATAGTGTTAAAGCTCAGCCCGGAGGGGAGGTCGCCGGTTCGAATCCAGTCGAATCCCATTCTTTTGACATAGGCCATATTAGCCAAAACCAGGGTGCCACGTGGTAGCCTGTGATTGGGCCATGTGGCACCCTATCATTCGCCCAGAAAGATGCCACGTGTCAACAAATGATTCGACAACCATCAACCAATCAGAACCTTCCATGTCATCGCCACATCATCCGCCACGTAAGCCTGCCAGATCATCTGTCGTATGATGCTGACGTCATCATGTGCCACGTGTCACCTCAGGATTGGTCCAATCGTATGCCATAAATGCCAAAACTGCCTGCCACGTGTCACACTCTGGAGCCGCCACGTGTCCTGTACAGACCTGCCACGTGTCATCGTACGGACCTGCCGCATGTCATCCTCTGGTACTACCACGTCACCTATATGGACGTGCCATGTGTCCTGTACGGACTGTATGGACAGGTACAATCAGCATCCCAAAATTTTGCCTGTTTGGCTCGGCGGACAGAATGCGATATCTTCTTCATACGGACTCCGTTTGACATAAAAATTATACCACCGGAATCAGGAAGACGAGCCAGACGAAATGGTGTTGGTTTCGTTGGATTCTGAGCACTTTCATTTTTGAGCATTTTTCATGCCCTGACAGTCTTCTGAATCCGATTTCGGATCACACCTCCCCACAATAAGACCTTTTGGTCCCCAAAAGGTTACTGATCATTCAACAAGCTCGGGATAGGCCACTCGGCTTGCTCTCTGCCTTTGAACTCTATCCTGTGCACCTGTCTCATCATGATCATCTGTAACACAATCATGACAACTGACAGTACATTGTTAGCCATTGCAACCCCGTCACATCTTACTGAAGCTACTATCATCCATGTAGAAAACATTGCTAACGACAGTATTAAGAATATGACTACAAATGAACTGATACACTTTAAAGATTTGCACGACATGAGCTTATCTTGAAGCAACCTATGATTGACAACCATATCTTGTTCTTGCTTAAGATCATTTACTTCATTTGAAACAACTACATTCGTTAACTGTTCCCCTGTTTGAAGTGTTTTAACACGATGAGCATGAACCACATAATCATGACCTGCTTTAGTGAACTGATATTGATTCTTAGTTCTGTAGAAGATTGCCTTACGATCAAACAA
>ML804364.1:220394-230741 GCA_009831015.1 Picea engelmannii
CAACAGTATTGGAGATTTTATCTTTAATATCATGACTTGCTGATCTTAAGACTGTTATTGGTTTTCATCTTTTAAAACACTGCTGGAAAAGATGGTAAATGATGATGTTTGTACGATTTTCTGGTTGTTATTTTTGAGTTGAATTTTTTTTCCTGTCCTAATCTAAATTTATTTCTTTTGACAGAGATAACTGTTTCTACCAGTGTGTCGCCATTGTTGGCATCCAATTAAATTTTTTCTATTGTCCTATAAGCTGCCTACACCTATGTCTTCCGAACTTCAAGTTGTCCGTCACATTTTTCAAATAGATGACACTTTCATTTCTTGTGACACTTGCAAATTTGTCTTCATTAAGTTTTCACGACTGTAAGCGTGAAAATTTCTCCTTTCGAGGTTGCCTTTCGATCACTATCTTAAATGTCGTGATCTTTTTATCGATATTTTCTATGGCACTTACCTTGGTTTATCGTTATGTGGCTGAAAGGATTTTCGAACTATGCTCATTTGGACATTCTTATATTGATTGCAAAACTTGATTATGTTGATTTTGTAAGTCATTGAGCATTTTAGTTTATACTTCTTATGACTTGCCTCATCTTTTATAGGGGTTATGATTAAATTTATATATATGATATAATCCTTATTGCTAAACTTTTTATAGCTCTTGGCTTGTCAATTTTATGAGTATCGATTGGCACAATTGTTTAAAACTTTTGATTAATACATTGGCACATAATGATTTTGGTGTTGATCTATAAATCGAATGTTTTGAATACTATGGCATAGTGCTGGCGCGTATTGGTATGTGCATTGCATTTGATTGGTTGTACACATAAGTTAATGGTTGAACGATTATTATGGAGTGAATAGCTATGGAACTTGGCGGTTGTACTTGGATAATGAGTGTTATGCATGGCAGTGAATAACTCCACCACCCTCGCATGCACACATTAATACCTTCCCCCTTTGATCATTCATTGTTGTTAGACCGAATAGCTCTGCTGCTGTGCATTGGTGAATTTGAACGAAACCCTTACCATGTGCTCGATTCATGGCACCAGTCGTCTGAGTTGAACCCAATGGCAGCCAAGCTCTGTTGATGTTTGACAGTGCCCACAGTGACCTCGAGGAAAATGGGTGGCTTCCCTTTATACAAAGATTCGAAGGTTTTAACCTTTGCGTGTCTCGATAGTTTGCCATGACCTTTGATGGCTATCGAGCCAAGGTCGACGATATTCAATTGGAAAGTGACGAATAGTTTATCAGTCTTGCTACGGGTTTGCCTGCCACTGGACAATGATGGTCCAAGAATTGCAAAGTCGAGGAGGTCCCATGGACACTGCTCTTCCAGTCGTGCAAAATTACCTCATGTGATAGAGGTATGCTAGTAACTATGCTCAAACAACGTTGGCATGATTTATTGATGATAATCAAGCAGTTTGTGACCTACAAAGGTCGGTACGGGTTTGTGTTCTTACACCACCTGCGTTTGCTTATGTTTTTTATGGGATATCAGCTCAATATGCCCTATTATTTGCATTGAAGCCTATTTAAAATGTCAAAGAAGTACAAAAAACACTAGGTTGATAGTAGCCTTTTTCATTATGGGCTGGTTAATCTTTTCGGTTTCTTTCATTTGAGTCTACACGGAGATTGTTGGAGCAATTTTACTGCTTGGAATGGTTTCTAGGATTCGAACCCTACACAGGTTGACAAACCTGTGGTGAGCGAGGTCAAGGTTGTACCCCTAGTACCCTACCATGTCCTTCTGCCAAAACCCTCTTCTGACCCTCTTATTGACTTACCCCACACCGTGACTAAGAATGTTGAGACTGTTAAGCTTATGGGTAAAAATCCCAAGGCAAACCTCACTGTAAACACCAAAGGGAAAAAGAATGCACGTTTGATTTCATGGATGGAAAGAAATAAGCCAAAATCCCCTGTCGAACCAAACCCTATCGTGTTGAGTGAGGACTTCGATTCGGTAGTGGAGCGTTTCTTGGCTAGCGAATACCCCTATTCGCAAGGTTTGTGTGCCGAACCCTCGTATGACTTTGTGTCAAACCTACCCCCCTGCCTACAGGATGACCCTAACTACCCAGGCATTAAGGTTTCTTGTGAAGCCCCCGGTCATTTATCCAAACCCTCTCCTGCTCTGTCTAAACCTACAGTGCCACCCTGTGATCATTGCAGTTCGTGGTTAGAGAAATATTATCTTGATGTTCCAATTCTCCAGTCAAGAATTCAATCTTTAGAAGACCAGATTGCCCCGCTTACCAATCAAAAGGCCAAGCTACAAGAGACATATAAGAAACAAAAGACGACAGGCTCTATCTTGTTTAAAAATGTGGAATCAACCACGACTGTCGTGAATTCTAAGTTGGCATAATTGAGCAGCCTCGTCGCTACACAGGTATGTTTTGATATCATTTGTTTTTTGTAAATAATCTAGGTTTATATAACGATTTGAATTCGATTTTAAACAGCTCTGTTCAAAGCATTGATTGGTTCTGTTACGTTGTATGCATTCTATACATAGCTTTTCTTTGACTAAATGGAATTTTGTTTTTCCCAGTTTAGATTCTATTATATTTTCATCGATTTGATTGATTTTAGGGTAGATTTGATTTGTTTGATTGAGTTAAAATGAATGCTCTGCTGTCAATTGAAGTCGTTTGTATCTATTCTAGACATGAACTGTTTCTCATATTCAATTTTGAACACAATCACATTTCGATTCGATTTCGTTATAATGGATACACTATGATTAGTAATGATTTTTTGATGAGGTTAATTTTTATAGTTGGCTATGCAATATGATTTTCAAAGAACAGGATTTCAACTCGGATTGTTTCCAGTATGACTCTGTTTTTACGGAAACATTGTTTTTATTTTAAGCCTGTACAAACGCGTCCAAATCATAAAATGGATTTGATTCATAACGATCATGCTAAACCCAGCTGGTTAATTCGCATTGGTTTACTGATAGTTCGACCATGTCATCAGTTGGATTCGTATTTGCGATAGATACTCTGTTTGAATTTGATTTGTAAAATGAGATTGGTGATATCCGGATTCACTATTTGTTTCTATGAACTTGGTCATGATCCGTTTGAAATTAATGATTTCGTTAAAAACCAATCGAGTTTATTTGCCCAGTTGCAATAACCAATTATCAAAGATGTCGATTCTATTATGACTGTGATCAAATTCGAATCAATCTGGTTACGATTTTGTATGAGTTGATTCTCACACCTGTTTGAAATGGTCTACCTGTCGTGTGAATCGTTTAATGTCATGAAAACTATAACAATTTTAAACGATTTTGTTTTGATCTGATCGTATCTTTTTTTGATAAGAAAACATAACGTTTGCCTGCGATTTGTTTGATTGCATTACCTTCAAATTGGATATGAAACGATTTGCAAAAGTGTTAGGTTTTGATTATGTTTACTCGACTATGATGACAATCGAAACAGAGTATGCCTATTTCTCTATTCGGTTATTGAATTTTAATTCTATTGGATTGCAAGTGATATAACATATTCAATCAAAATGATTCATTTTTCAAACGATTGATGGTTGTTAATTCAATTTGATTTTATTAAAAATATTTGATTCAATTTCAATTCTGATCCTGTACCTTTATTTAGACTAGCTACAGAATCAGATGATTCTGTAGCTAAGTCTGTAGAATTAGATTTTTATTGTTTTGCTAATAAAATATCTCTCTAACTTGTTATTTTTTGTCCATTACAGGTGCATTCGAAATTGCATTAGATTTGATGAGCAGTTGGAGGATATTTGAAATATTTTGCTTTCATTTTAGTTTTCTAGTTTAGTTGATCTTGGGAATATCTTCTCAGATTATGTAAACAGTTTGATACTATCCACAAGGAGGTTTTACCTTGTGGAAAACTTATAAATACCTATTATTTTTGTGTAATAATCATCCTCATTCGTGGGAGAACAAGGATATGGAATTTTAATACAAACTGAGACAAAATTGATGTTTTGTTACAGCTTTAGCTTTTCATAATATCAATATTTTGTTTCATGTTTATGTGTATCTATTTGCATTTGGTTAATGACTACTTTAGCTATCTTAGCCTTTTGTAAATGAAATAATTTGATCAATATAATCCATATCTGATTTCTTCCAGTGTATAAAGAACATAGCAATTGCTTGATTCAATCTGTGAATGACAGATTTCTCTTCTTCATAAGTTGAATTATTAAGTATAAGTTTTTGCATAACAAGTTTCCCTTATTGCAGAGATTTATAAATCATATAATTGTTATGATTTTTTATGTCTTGTTTGTCCTGTAAACAACTCAAAGAGCAGTGCAACTTATCGTTTACGAGAAGCTTTTGGATTATCCGGTGCGAGTTTCCTTCCTCCGACCAGCTTCAAAGTCATCATACACAGGACAAATCTGGAGCATTTCCAGGTCTGTTTGTTGTTTATTTGTTTAGTGTATTTATTAGTAGTTTAGTTTAGATATAAGTTTAGTTAGATATATATGTAGTTAGTATATTATATTGTTTAATTTCAGTTAGTTTTATTTCTTGTTTATAAAATCATAAAATCAAAAAATAAATACCTTTCTCTGTCTTAGGGCAGAAAGCAAATGAGTTTTACAGGTTTTATTCAAATCTGCAAGTTGTAGATATTGTATATTTGTGAATAAGTTATAATTCAATTGGTAATTAGATAGTTAATTAGTAGAGTTAGTAGTAATTAGTAGATTGTATTTATATAGTTAGTTAGATTAGTTTAGTTTTGTTTTAATAATTAGTTTTAAGTTAGTTTGTTTAATAGTTAGTTTTAATTAGGTTAGTTAGTTTTATTTATTGTTAGTTAGTTTAGTTAGTTTTATTTAGTTTTAGTTAGTTTAGATTAGTTTTCTCTTTGGTTTTCTTAGGACCTTAGAATGGCCAACGAAGCCGCTAAACCCGTCAGGGTGGTTCATTCCAAACGGCTTGGGTTATTAGACAACCCCAGACCGATTCCACTCTCTCAGTTGACAGATAGTCGATTTCGCCCGTCAACACAATATTTTGGTGTATTCTAAAATGAAGGAAGAACATGAAGAACACTTAAGAATTGTCTTACAAACTATAAGGAAGCACCAACTGTATGCTAAATTTGATAAGTGTGATTTTTACCAGAATAAGATACAGTACCTAGGACATGTAATATATGCAGAAGGCATTGCCGTCGACCCTTAGAAAGTAAGAGCCATTATAGAATGGCTGGTATCAAAGAATGTAGCAGGCATCCGGTCATTCATGGGAAGCACTGGATACTATCGCAGATTCATAGAAGGATTTTCCAAAATATCTTACCCTATCACGTCATTACAAAAGAAAGGGACCAAGTTTAACGGGTCACAAAAATGTCAAGATAGTTTTAACAAGTTGAAGAAATTATTGACAATGACACCCATATTGAAGGTAGTAGACCCAGATAAAGACTTTACCGTATGTGTTGATGCAAGTAAAGAAGGATTAGGTGGTGTCCTAACTCAGGAAGGACACGTGATTTTTTATGAGTCCTGGAAATTAAAAGAACATGAGAGAAATTATGTCACTCATGACTTAGAATTGGCAACGATAATACACGCCTTAAAAATGTGGTGACATTACATAATGGGCAGAAAATTTCTACTATTGACGAATAATAATGGCGCGAAATATATGTTTAGCCAACCAGATCTTAATGCAAGGCAAGCAAGATGGCTAGCATTCTTGAGAGAATTCGACTTCGAAGTCAGACATATCAAGGGTAAGGAAAATAAGGTAGTAGACACTTTAATCATAAGAGTCCATGGGTTATTTGAAATAAGTATCAACACATCAGATAGTGATTTGGAACAAAGAATAAGGACGACAGGTATTAACGATGAAAATTACACTAAGATAATGGAAGATTTACAAAACAATACCACAAAGTCAGAGAAACCAGATCTAAGTATCGACAAAAAGGGACTACTATGATTTAAAAATAGAATTTACATACCAGATTCAACAGAATTAAAGTTAATAGTCTTGGACGAAGTGCATAAGAAACTGTATTCTAGCCATCCAGGATACCAGAAAACGATAACAACACTTAGAAAACTATTTTACTAGCCTAATATGAAGGGTGAAACAATAGAATACTTGGCTAGGTGCCAAGATTGTCAACAGGTTAAGGTCGAACGCCAACATCCAGTCGGCCTATTACAACCATTACCAGTACCAGAATGGAAATGGGAGACCATATCGCTGGACTTTATAACAAATTTGCCAAAAACTCAGAAACAAAATGATTCTATTATGGTTGTAATTGATAAACTCAGTAAGTCCACACACTTTATTCCTATAAAGTCTACTTTTAAAGCTATAAACATTGCTGAAATATTTATGAAAGAAATTTTTAGACTGCATGGTATTCCTAAAATGGTGATTTCAGATAGAGATGTAAAATTCACATCCGCTTTTTGGAAGGAATTGTTTGCAGGTATAGATACTAATTTGAATTTCAATATGAGTTATCACCCAAAAATGGATGGACAGACTGAAAGGACAAACCAAATCATAGAGGATATGCTCCGCATGTACATATGAACAAAAAAAAACAAGTGGGAAGACTATCTACACTTAGTAGAATTTGCATATAACAATGGGTACCAAACTTTGGATAAGTTAAACCCTTTCGAGGTAGTGTACGACATAAAGTGTATGACTCCAATTAGCTGGGATAAACCAGTAGACAAACTCATGGTTGGACCAGAGATGCTCCAAGAAAGGGAGAACATGGTAAGGAAGGTACAACATAACTTAAAAGAAGCATAGGATAGACAGAAGAGCTATGCAGATCAGAAAAGAAGACACTTGGAATTTCAAGTGGGAGACCATGTTTATTTGAAGGTCAAAGCCCAAAAAAGCTTGTTGAAGTTAGGAAATTGTGCCAAGATGGAACCCAGGTTTTGTGGGCCCTTCGAGATACTAACTCGAATTGGACCTGTAGCATACCAACTTGCACTTCCAGCTAATCTAAGAATTCATAATGTATTTCATGTTTCTTTGTTGAAAAAGTATGTTCATGAACCTACTCATATGATTGATTGGAACTTGGTGCAGGTGGAACCCGAAGGCGAGTTCTAGGTGGAACCCTTGCATATTCTGGACCGGAGAGAAATAACACTTCAGAACAAAGCTGCCGCTTAGGTAAAGGTGCAATGGAAGCACTTTAGTCCTGAGGAGGCCACTTGGGA
This sequence comes from Picea engelmannii, assembly GCA_009831015.1. Classification (NCBI taxonomy): domain Eukaryota; kingdom Viridiplantae; phylum Streptophyta; class Pinopsida; order Pinales; family Pinaceae; genus Picea; species Picea engelmannii. Next base: position 227,658 of record ML804364.1, read on the forward strand.
GTTGGAAGGAGATTTGCAGAAATATCACCCAATCCTGTTCCAAGAAAGGAACGAACATTGAGGATAGTGTTTTATTGAAGGAGGAAAGGATGTGACATCCCCCCCCCAAAAAAAATAAGTATTTTTGAAATTTAAAATTTGTTGGAAAATTATTTTGTTTTTAGTAAATTCAAATTTGAATTTTTTTTTCCATTTATGGAAATTCTGAATTTCGAATTTGATAATTGTAATTAATTATTGTGACTGCTAGGCAGGGATCTGATTTGTTGGGCATAGATCTGCTTTGACCCAACTAACTATTTGACTATGACACTTGTATGAAAAGAGAATATTTTATATTGATTACGGGAGGAAAAATGTAATAGCCATGTTAAAATCAACTAAGCATGGCTCCATGAGTGGGGAACATGTTGGAACTACCCCATGGGCGGATTATTACAAGTGGAAAATCAGAGATTTGGCCATGGGCAGCCCTTGAAAATCAAGGATTTAGAAAGCTGGGAAAATTCCCAAGGGGGGGAAGAAAGACCTAGGCAAAGGCATTTGTTTTGTTAAATAACATATGTGAGGACGCAAGACGCTGCCTAGTATGATGGGAGGAGGAACTACTGAATGCTTTCTGTTATGAACTGATTCTGAGTGTGAGGCAAGGGAGAATCCTACTCATAGAGGAAGACATTGCTGAAGAGGATTTTTCCAAGTTTTCCCTCATGGATTCATGGTTAGGCTAGGGGGTGAATTGGGTAAGCGTTGGCTGCCCTATTCTATGGTTGGGAGGAATGTGGTTGTTCCCTTTATCTTCCCGTGGAATGGATTCAGATATGTTAAATCTTATCCTTCTTTGTTTTGAATGATTTTGTATATCTGATATGATGCTTTGTTTGGGTTAAGTTGAAATAATTTCTATGTAGGACATTTGTTCGTTGTATGGAGTTTATAATCAAAGACCAAAATTATGGAATGGGGCATTCTGAACTAGAATTCTAGGCAGAATGATCTATGTAAAATAAACTTGAAAGATTGTGTATGCCTATTTCTGTGATTAAATTTTTTGGGTAGAAGTATTTAAATATGAACGAACTTGAAGAAATAACAGATCTACCTACAGGTGTATGCTTACCCCAGTAATTGAAATTCTGGACAGAACTATTTTGTACGAATGAGATAGGAAGGATTAGATCTATTTACAGGCGTATATTTACTTCTATAGTTGAAATAGTAAGCAAATATGTCTATGATTAAGTAGAAATCTGAGCAAGTCTGTACACGTATTTTCCATAAATGTATATCTAGATATGTAATGAATATAGATACAATTACAGTTAATACTGTGTGTAGTTTTTGTTAAATAAAGATTTAATGACTGCAATAGGAGTCTCACTTATATAGAAAGTTACTGTCATGATTTTTGAATAAACAACTATGCCGCTAGGAGATCAACTGCCTCTCGTATAAAGAAACTTCTAAATCGAAAGGTCTGGAAAACCCTCCGTAAAATTTCATACAGTACCATATTAAACTGAATAGTTCAATGTTCCATTATAAGATAGTATAGTAGTAGAATACTCCATAAGAATGATAATTCGAGGACGATTACAATGAACATAAATCATAGGCTGATAGAACTTTGTTAAGCCCTAATATTGGCTCATTACCCCTTAATTGGGGCATATTATATTAGTAATGTTATTTTATTTATGTCGGCTTTAGGCCATTAGTTGTAATACCTCCTAGTCTCCTGTATATACCAAGGAGATATTTTCATTTTGAATCATCTTGTAATTGAACATTTAAGTGGGGTAAAAGGAGGTTGCCCCCTCGAAGAGGCTTATTATCTAAAATTATCTCTTTTTCAAGGCGTTGAGTACTTTTTCTGAGGTTTTTCTATGCTATATTGATGTTTGGTTCTTAACATATGGTATCAGAGCTCAAGGTCTTGGGGTTTCGCTGTTACATCTAAGACACCTTGGAATTTTTGCTATAACATTTTTTCTACAATGTTTCAAAAGAAACGGCTTGGAGGATATTTTGTAGATGGATCAAGATACGTTGGGTTCAAAATTTATCTCCCGAGGCTTTATACTTTCGGAGATACAACCTGTACAAGATAGGGTTATGGAATCATCTTGAACTGAGTCATTGCAGAATTTTCGCTATAAAATGTTTTTTGTAAGGTTTCAGACCCTAAACTCCAAAGTATATTTACAAAAATTAGAAAGGTATCTGTGGTAAAATTTTTACCTTCTGGATCATCTTAAATTTGTAGATACGCCTCATGTAAGATAGGGTATCTGACTAGTCCTATTGACTAGTCTCAAGAAGGTGTTCCAGGTAAAACAATCATAACTTCTTCCTGGAGTATCCAAATTGAGTGGGACTAGTTTCATTGGATCTTGGACAGTCTGTAGTATGTACAGTGTGAGTTTTAGAATTTAATATAAATTATTTTGGGCGGGGCATGCTATACAAGTGAGATCTCCTGGAAAGGACAAAAATTGGCAAGTTGTGGGGAAGTTACCGTAAATTCCACTTGGCACATCCAATTTTGATTAGACCTGTGGCATTTCAGAGAAGAAATATCATAGAACTACATAAAAGAAAGTTTCATACCTAGAAGAGTCGAAACTTGGGAGATACAATAGAAGAAATATTGTCTAGCAGAACCACCTCAAAATCAAGGTTCAAAAGTGATACTTGGCCAACATTCCACCCAAAAAGGGAACTTCTACACCAACTAAGCCTCCAGAAAATCCTACTTGGACTCTTGATGAAGGTGAAGAAATGCGTAGGGATATAAATGATTTACAAAAGAATATAGTAACAAAAGATGAACTACAAGAGATGATGGATTCAATGGAAGCTAAGTTGGATACTAAGATGGATGGTTTAAAAGGGGAGATCATGGAAGTATTGAAAAATTTCGTAATAGAGAAGACACCTAAAAGTGAAAATGCATTCCATGAAATTCATGATGAGGACACAAGGAAGGTGAATCAAGAATGGAGAAACTCCAACTTTGGTTTGAAGACCAACCACGTTCCTAAGATTGATATGAGGAAGTTTGATGGCAAGGACCCAATCACA
>ML804364.1:261617-279774 GCA_009831015.1 Picea engelmannii
ACTTTGACTTCTTTGACCTTGGGGGCTTCAAGCCTTCATGTGGGGGTCCTTCATCTTCATAAGGCCATAACTCTCAAACCATGAGGAGTTATGTGACATTCCACATACCACCGAAAATGGCATGACAAGCACTATCCATCTAGAATAGTTTCACCAACAATTTCCTTGATCTTCATCTCATTATTCCACATACAAGCATGGGTCCTCCAACCATTCTTATGGGATAACTCAATCCGTAAAGAGTCTTCCTGTGAGGGATTTCATCGTAAGGGGACCACTTTGGAGCTCATCCATTTGTGCACCTTATCAATCATGATAATAAAATAATGAGAGCAAGGGTCCTCCAACCATTCTTCTAGGATAACTCAATCCGCAAAGCATCTTCCCGTGAGGGATTTCACCATAAGGGGACCACTTTGGAGTTCATCCATTTGTGCAACTTATCAATCATGATAATGCAATAATGATTCATCTATACATTTTTCCAACAATGCATCATATACCAATGGAACCACAATGATCCATCTTCATCATGTATGGATTACAACTCATTGATCCATCTTCATCATATCAATGACAACTCATTGATCCATCTTCATCTATGCATTCTCATCAAGGAAAATACATATTATATTACATCAATCATCAATCAATCAATCCTTTGACATCAATCAATCACTTGAAATCAATCAATCAAACCATTGGCATCAATGACAACATGATCCAACAATTGTTGGAAAAATCACAATTTTACAGTGCTCAAATCGTATTTATGAATGTATAAATCAATTCAACACCCTAAAAAACCCTAGGTCATCTTGAATATTTGTACTAAATCATTGAGATCTGCCATTCCAACTATTTTTCTATCTAACCAATTTTTGAACAAAACCCATAAAAAAAACTCCAACAAATAAAAACATAGAACCCTTCATTTTTAAGAGTCTTAGAAAAGAGTAAAAACGTAGAAACCCTCAATTTTAATCAGCCATTGTGAAGAATGTACTTGATAGACTCATATATTAGTCACATAAAGTAATAGAAGGATGTAGAGTAGGTTTAAATTACCATTTTGATTGCGACATGTGAGGTGAAATAAACATTGAGATTGTGTAAAGTGGTGAATGGTAAACACGGTAGTCATGGATTCTCAATTTCCACCCCTTACACATGTAGTTGATCCACCGGTTCACGTGTGGAAGGAAATACATAATGTGAAGTCGTTGACAATCTTTGAAAGTAGTTGATATTTCTCACCGTGTATGTATCATGTAGGGAGGAAGGCCTACCCAAAAGTTTGAAAATGTATGTATTTGTAGAAAACCTGATTATTGATTTCCACAATATGCGATTGACCAAACTATAGTTGAATGCCATCCTTTGATAAAGAATTTTCTTCAGTGTTCCACTCCTGATATATATGCTTTACAGAGAAGGAGTCAAATGAGTTTAAATATATAAATATTTCATCAAGAAGTGTTTTTAATAATATATTTTGACACCTTTGTTCCTTTATAACCCAGTTCACAACATTCATGGAATCCCCAAAAAGCCATATAGACTTGATCCCTTTTCCCCCAAAAAATAGAAGGAGAAGTTGTAAGGACATCAATTCAACGAGATTGTTTGATCTTGAGCCCAAACACTTTTTTATCTTGAAAAGATGATGATCAGAGAGATAGAGTATTGTGCCTCCACCACACCGAATTTTTTTTGAAGCCCCATAAAAAAAATCCCAGGGCCTTGAAAAGAAAATGCTTTCTAATTGGACAATGCAGACAACTGGGATGTCCTTTTCCTTCGGGAAATGGGACAATATCCCAAGACCCTGATTGGATAAGATTTTAGGAACACTTGATTTTTCCTGGAAAATTATTGCATTCTTGACGAGCCAGATCCCCTAGCAGATGATGAGAGGAAAGGATTTGATGCACTTATTTGTAGAAGCTTGAACCCAACCTTTCCAGTCCTCCTCTACAGTTTGTCTCGACTAGATAAAATTCATATGTAAGGATGTTGAGACTTATCTCCATGTTTGAATGGTAAATGGGAAGGAAATAAGAATATGTAACACCGATTCTTCTTGATATTTGCAAAGGGTGCACCATCCAAGACCAAACAGTTGTTTCTTACTTAAGATATCCCAGGTAGGAACTTTATTTTTTAATGTGCACCACATAAAAATACATGACTCCATAGGACTGTGTAGCTTCCAGAGACCCTTCCACCACTAGGAAGGTTCTTGTTGGTGTAGGTCCATACTATGTTGTGTGTATCCCAACTTTTGGGTGTAGGTCTAGACTAAGCTATGTGTAGCCCAGATTTGGGGTGTTGGAGCCATGTAAAGCATGTTGCCAAATGAATTCATTATCTTTATCCAGAATCCTGATGTGTGATGTTTGGAGTCATATGAGGTATTGGTCCCAGATTTGAGTGTATTGAGGATCTAATACAATCTGGGCAACTTTTCTCCAGGCCTATTGCCAGATAGTAGTATGATGCGAATTAGATATTTGGTTCAGGTAGAAAATTCCAAGCTAATGTAACTAAGAAATCAAATAATTTGGAGGGATGTGGGAATTTATGCTACCAGGCCAAGAATACGAGCCAATTCGAACCTGTGAACCAAAACCCACCTGCCATGGCAATCCTTCAGCTATGAGTGGAAAATATTTTACCATAACTTTCCAAATAATAGAGCAATTTGAACTTTGTTTTTTAGGCTTTTGAATCCAGTTTTCCAAGGTCTCAGGATGTATCTACTTATGGGATACAACCGTTTTCCATAAGCTGGGGACAAATAAAATTATCCACCCATATTTTTCAGATAGAGATTTTGAAAACAAAAAAAAATATTCTTGACCCCCCAACCAACAAGGGCTTTTGGTCTTGCCAAGTTCTCCCAACGGTCCCAAGGGGAAGTGTGTTTGTCATGAGAACCTGACTAGATAAATTTGAAACAAATCCTTCTCAATTTGTCAAGAATTCCCTTCGGGATCCATGCTAAGGACATCTAATAAACATGGATGGCCTCTAAGACAGATTTAGCCAGTGTCATACTACCAGCCCGAGAAAACCAATGGAAGCTCCATCATTTCAAGCATGTTTCCAACTTTGCAATAAACCAATGCCAATAATATTTTTTATAACAGTTTCGTTTGAGATAAAATCCCAAATATTTTATACCATCATAAAAATCTTGGACTTCGAAAGAAAAATGGGAATTATAAAAATATGTATCTTCATTCCTCATATCATACATAGAAATGGTGGATTTCCTCTGATTGATTTGCATACTCGTAGCCTTCCGGAATAGGTCTATAATCTCCTTTAGTTTGTCTGCATCTCTACAAGAACCATTGCATAATATCAAAATATCATCCACAAAGAGTAAATGTGTGAGTCTTAGATTATGAGATATGAGGATACCACTTAAATCCCCACTATGTACAACCTGCGCAATGGCCCTGCTGAGGCCTTCAACCACCAAAAGGAAAAGTAGGGGGGATAAAAGGAATGCTTGATGAAGGCCCCTCTCTAAATGGAAAAAAAGGAGACGCGACATCGTTAATAAGCACAAAAAAAGATATTGTTGAGATACAATCCATTACCCATATGATGAATGGGAGTTCAAAACCACGATGGGTGAGTAGAAGACGTATATAAGACCAATACACATGGTCATAGGCCTTAGAGAAATAAATATTAAGTATAACACCTTTGGATTTATGGGATTTGATGGAGTGAAGGCCCTCCTATGCCACACATGTGGCCTCATGAATCTATTTTCCCTCCAGAAAACCAAATTGTTCTTGAGAAATTGTCTCGGATAGAGCTTATTTAAGCCTTCTGGATATAATATTAGCCACCACCTTCTATATGCAATTGCATAATGAGATAGGCCTACAATCATCAAAAGAGAGGGGAATGTCCGATTTTGGAATCAGAGCAATACAATTTGAATTAAAGGGAGCATGCATTTGTCTCGCTGAATTAGATTCTTCAACAACATATAGTAGATCCTTACCGAAAAGATTGTAAAAACCTAGGTAAAATTCAACAGGCCAACCATCTAGGTCTGGGATTTTATCACACTGAAAACTATGAAGGGCTTCTTTTAGTTCATTCTCAGTAACTTCAACATATATATCCCTGTTTGCATCCTCATCCAAAAATAAAGGAAAGTACAAGGAAATTCTAATTATATCAACAAAATTGAGAACAAGTTCGACTTTAAAAAGGTTCCTAAAGTGATATTTTCCCATTTGTGCTAGTCCTTCAAAAGATGAAACCATGTTACTAGTTTGAGATTAGAGTATCCAGATGGTATTTGTACTTTTCCTTCCCTTCGCATAGGCCTGGAATTTTTTTTTGTTTTCATCCCCCTTTTTCAACCATATCGCCCTGCTCTTTTGTCTTGAGATAACCTCCTTCTCCTCTAATAGCTTCCATCTATTAGCTTCCAAAGATTTCATCTCTTCATTGGCATCAACTGAAATATATCCTTCACCATATGCTTGGTATATCTCTTTTATTTTCCGCTCAACCTCTCGGAAGCCTTGCTCATATTGTGGTTTTTTGGAGTGAGCCTAGGGCACAACAACTTGTTTGAACTTTTTAAAATTAGCTCTGAATTGTACAACAACTAGAGTACCCAAACCATGATCATATGTTATCCATGTATTCTTGACCAGGTCTTGAAAACCATCATATAGGTTTCATTCATGGTTAAATTTAAAGGGACTTGCAGGTTTTTTGGGACTACCAGGCATTTCCAGGAAGATAGGGGAATGATCATATTCCCCCTCGACCCCCACCCACTATCAAAATTGTAATGGTCGGTCCAAAATCTTGTCCAAAATGATGAACCTGTCAATTCGTTTTGCGACATGATCATCGCCCATCCTCTTGTTATTCCGAGTGGGACATAGTTTAACAAGCTCAATGTCAATCATCCCCTGGGAAACAAGAATTTGAGAAAAAAAATCGGAGTGATCGTCTAGAAGAGAATTTGTGCCCTAGACTTCTACATATCCAATTGAGAAGTTTAGGTCCCCACCTATGATTAGTTTTTCTACCTTGAGGAGATATTTTTTCAGAAGGGATTACCAAAAATTCCTGCACTCGATATATGGCCCATACAAGTTCAAATATCTCACCTCAATCCCCAGTCCTTCAAATCAAATGTCAAAACCAATACCCGAGGCTAGTGACCAAACATAGAGTGGATTTATAGTGCCTGGGTTCCAACCCACCACCTCTCCACCAAAATTTCCTCTAGCGTCAATACCCATGAATTTCCATGGATCAAATAAGGATTCAAGCAAAGGGATAACTGAGGCTGCCAAGCCCATCGATTCTTGAAGAAGTAGAATGTTAGGCTGAAGAGAGAAAACTAACAAGCTCTTTAAGGTGGATTTTTTAGAGGGGCTTTCCAAACCCCTATAGTTGAAAGAAAGAATCTTCATGAGGGGGGCTTGGAAGGGGCTGATCCTACTTTAAGGTCCCCAAAAATAGACCGTTGTCTACCTGAAGAGATATCAATGACTGCCTTGGATTGTGTGATGGAAACATGTGATTTGCGCCCTCTCCCTTTCTTTTGACCAGGGGGATCTGGATTTAAGCCAAGTCTAGATGAACTAGAAGAGGGCATAGGACTAGAAAAAACATCATGAGAGTGAAGTTGGTATATGATAGAACACCATTCCGAACTATCCGAGGAGGAGGACTCGGAGGGGGTGACCAAAATGGGAGATGAAGAGAGTAGAGTAGGGAGGGTACACAGAGTGATTTTTAGACAAGGAGGGAAAAAGTGGGGGGAATCTATATAGCTTGTTGGGGAAACCATAATAGCCTAGGAATTATCTAGATTCAAACCCAAAAAGGAAAAGGAATTGATCAGGAAATTTACAGAGGGAGGGAGAGATTTTATCATACACCATGATATAAGAAAATCCAGGTGCACCTCCAAATGATCTTCCTGTAGAGTACCTTCGAGAAGAGTCAAGGAAAAAAGGCCCAGAGTGGAGGATCCAAGATTTGACCCCAGTGGAATAGGAATGATCTAATTCGAGGGAAGTAATGCAGTAGACATGCCTTGATCTAGCTGGACATCGATCTCTATAATAGCCCATTTTGATTTCTTAATGATCATAAATTATTAAGTTGAATTAAATTATTCATTGAAAAACTATATGTGAATCATTTTGTTACTTTATTATTAAAAGGTAGGTGAAGGAATTAATGGGAGGATAAGGTAGTTGGGAATTGAATGAGGGAGGGGGATTCAAGAGAGGAGGATAAGGAAGGGGAAGGGGACTTGGAAAAGGATCTCTCTTTTTTTTGGGACAAATTAGGAGAATAAGGAGAAAGGAGGAGACTAGAATCCACTTTTTACTAGGGCATTGGTGTTGCTAGGAGTTTGGGTTCAGGGGCTAAGAAATCTGATTTCCTAGAGCTAGGGATCCAGAGAGGCTTTCTTTCTAACTGGCTCGAAGGAAACAGTTTCAGGCAATTTCATTTTTTGCTAGTAGACTATTTCAACAACTCAAAGGACAACAAGTTCAAGAGGTATTTTACTATTTTTATGTGTTGCTGTTAATCAAGTTATAAATATTGATATTATGTTGTAATCTGTGAAAAATAATAATTTAATTGCTGGAAATTGTTGTCAATTTAATTTAGTCTTAATATTTACAAATGGTATCAGGTTACAATTTTTACTTTCAGTTATGAAGATAGGGGATGGGCTTTATAATTGGTATCAGAGCCTAGTTCGAAAATTGGGACCAGGGAATAACCACCCTTGGGACATAAAGTTTAGATATAATGTCCTAACCACCATAACCAAAAATTTAAACAACCCGTAAACCTTTTAAGAAGAGCCATTAAACAATCAGAACCAACCCAGATTTTTAACATAGTCTAGAACTGGGAATCACCCTAAAACACCCCAAATAGTAATTCCAAATTTAGACGAGGATAAAATAGAGAAGAGGCTTATTCCACCCTTCCCACCTATGGCCTTAGCCACCTATTACTGGTTTATCCCCCCTTTTTACTCACAAGAAACTCTACCTGCACCTGCAAGGGATAGAGACATCATGAATAAGGTTTAGATGCAAAAAAATAACAGACCTCAGAATGGATTTGAACTTGGGTGCCTTCTAATCACAGACCTCAACAAATAATAATAAAAATAAATAATAATAACAATAATAATAATAATAATAATGACAATAATAATAATAATAATAATAATAATAATAATAAAAAGAACAATACCCCAGATGGGGTGCCACCTTGCACAGGAATGACACATGGAACAATGCTTGGTCGGGCCTTAAATACAGGCCACCAACTCCCATCCCCTCACCATTAAGGATGGGAGCAAGACAGATTAGCCAGGCCGATGAGCCAAGACCTCTCACGTGAGTGAAAGGCTCAGATTCACAGAACACTCAGGGTATGGACTTAATGGCAGGTCTGGTCACTTTACTCTTCATAGATTTAGTCGATTTTGGAAAGGGAAGGGATCATTTCGAGCTGAAGCCACAAAATTTGGGCATCCTTGAGCTCTGGTGCAAGTGCAACTACCTAATTTCTTCTAGGGACACTGCCTGGCACCTCCACATGCCATGGGAACATGGCAAGCCCCGCAGGTGAGCTGCCTGGTATGCCTCGGCTGCACACAGAAAGAAACAACAAAAGTTTGAGAGGGCGTTGTCCATGGCGTAGACGTAGCTCGCCCGCAAAATTAGGAGTCCTGAAATGCCTCCCATGGCCATCATTGAGGAAATCATCCCGGATGTACCCATCCAAGTCCCCCCAACACACCTGCTCTTCACCGTTCCAGATAATTGGAACCCGCCGACTTTTTTTCTAGGGGAATGTACCCAACTGGTCACCAAGAATGATCAAGGCTCTCAAAGAGAAGAACCCCATTTGGATGATTTCCCCCCTAGCCACATCATTGAAAAAATCTTGGCAGATTTGGAGGCAGAAATGACCTCAAGTGTAGCAGAGATCCCTCCAACAGAAGTCTCGGTAAGAAAGGAGCCAGTCGAGGATGAGGCAACCAGTCTGGAAGGAAATCTGATAGGGGTTAGTTTGGAGGATGAGGGTGGCATCGCTCCAATGCCATGTCCTCTTTCTGCCATGCAAGGGGCAGGGCATGCCCAACTTCCACTCTTCCACCCAGACCACCTGAAGTTATTTTTTGAACTAAGGAGCATGGTTGAGGACATAATCCACTGCACCTGTCTAGTCAGCCAATGCATTGACTTTCTCTATGATGCCTACTCAGATACACAGTCAGGAAAATGCTGCTTGACGTGTGCTCAATGCTTCATGTTGATAGCCAAAGCCGATGACAAGGACATCGAAGGCGACATGGATTCTGCAGAGCCCATCAGGTAATTGTCACAGACAATAGTTTCAGTGTTTTTTCTTGGTTTCCCTAAGGCTAGTCATGGCTAGAAGCCATTATCTTGTAACTCTAAAACTCAATGTTTTTTCTTAGACCAATGGCTGCCAAATGTCTTGGTTTCCTTCGGGCAAGACAGATGGCATCCAGTTTCACTGTTCAATAGACTGCATAGATATCCAACTGTCTCAGTTTCCGCTTACACGACGAGACAGTTGGAAGACCTGGTGTTTCTGGTTTTCTGGAAATTAATATATCAGGATCTACTCTTTTTTATTCAAAAAAAATAAAATAATAAAAAGAACAATAAAAATATTGGGCTTATCAATCATCGAGCCCTAACCTACAAGCATAGGACCGAGGGTCACCACAGCAAGGTTCCAAAAGTTTAATCTCCAATTTTTGGATTGAGTACTCAAGCAATCAACAACACCTATCATCAAGTGCACACACCAGGCGCCAAGAGGAGAGTCGGCAAGAGCCAAGACCGTGAACCAAGCTAATACCAATAGTAGATTCAACAAGAGCCAATATCAAGTCTACCAAGCATCTTGGTCAAATCATATACAAAACCAAGCTAGCGCACAAGCCGAGACCAAGCGCCAAGCACCAAGGGAGGAGCCCGTGAGGGCATAGTTTCACTACACAATATATTGGCCTTTAAGGAAAATCTCCATTAAACTTCACATGTCTTCAAGCACCTGAGACCAAGAGCTAGACATACACCCCAAGCCACAGAGACAAAACCCTTGAGGAAGGTCGGCTGGGCAGCCACGAATGCACCTTTCAGGTGGTCGACCTGGAATCTAGGCTATTTCCCTCCTCCCGAACCATGCAGAGGCAAGAGGGAAGTTGGCCTGGCAACCAACCTTGAAACCATGGTATTATCCAATTAACTGGAAGACCATAACTATAGTAGAGCTACAAGACCAGAATTGTAATGAGAAATTGAAGGAAAGTATTGACGCAACAATGTTTATTTTATCTTGTGAATATGAAACCCTAACCATGAGCAGAGGTAGGGAAGCCTAGCCGAGGAAGAATGAGAAGCATGAGTGTAGGGGTAGGGTTTGTGAAAAGGAACGACGAGAGCTAGGTTAGGTGAGTGAGGGAGCAGGAGGCACATGGGCCTCATGCGAGGTCCCACGATGCCTACCCCTATTTAAATATATATATTTTATTATTTTATTTTAAATTGTTATTTAGTTTATTTTCTTATTATAAATTTTTATTTTAATTTATTTATTATAAAAAATTTAATAATTATATATATTATTATTTTGAATGGGTTTTTTTTAATGATATTTTGTTATTTATTTTTGTGTTTTAAAAAAACCACTTTAAATGCACCTTTTAATCATCTTAAGTTCGTTGATTTATATTTATGTTATGAGGTATTCTACTTGGATCTGAAATCACACTAATCTACGTTACTAAAACAGGTCTAACAAAATAACTTGTTTCTCAAGATGAGTCATCGTTTTATGCAATGAAATATGTTTCCTAAATTGCACAATATTTTTCCTAAGTTCATTATTGATTTCATTTCATAACTAAGGAACCTAAAGGTTTGAACTAAATCTAAAAAAAAATACCTTAAAGGAATTCACAAAAACAGATTTACATTTCAGCTTGTATTCCTTAAAATAAAAACTACAATTTCATGGCTATAACTCAATCGATATGGACTTTGATGGATCATTTAGTCTAACTTTACATTTATTTTTCAACACATGTTTCACAAACAATATTAAATTTGGTTTATTAAATCCTTAAGAAAATATCATTCTCCATTTGCACAAATCAGAATTGATTTGCACTATAGATTTCATGTTGAGAATCGAGATAGTTCATGAATTTAATGTTTAATCAAATATTAAGCTAGAATTTGCTATTGATATTTCACAACTTGTTTAAATACTGGGAATGGCTCGTTGGAACTTCACTTAACAAGGTTGGTAATCTAATTTGCATATTCTTGTGGTAAAGTTCACCTTTTGTGTCGCTAATTCCTCTTCTAGTTCATAATTCCTCACATCAAGCCACTTAAATTTGCAATTTACAGCTCTAAGTATAAAGTAACCGATTTATTGTTATCTCACACTTGGTTAACTTGAATTGATTTGTTAGCATGCATTTAATTTCATTGATTGTCCCATTTTGAGAAAAGAGAATTGATAAAAACCCTCATTGTCTAGCACTTCAAGCACATTTATGGTTCATTGATCAAGGAATAAATCCTATTGAAAGTCGTTATACACATCTAAGTGATCTACGTTTTCTAGTCAGGAATTTAATCAACTTACCAGAACGGTTAGACACTTGTTAATTAGGTAAGTTAGGGTAATCGACGAGTACCTCCTAGAACCAACATATCTAGTAACGTGAGAGAGTCAATAGTTACAATGACATTGTTTCTAATCTTAGATGCTTTAACCCTAACCTTTAGACACTTAACTTATATGAGTAATGTCTGTTTACAGACAAGTATAAAGAACTTACACCTAACCCTACATTTGCAAGTATAAGTTTGAGAAAAATGTGGAATGCCTTAAAATCTTTCCTGATAACCATTTGGCTTAATGCAGATTCAATTATTCAATATGGTTAGGACTCAGGAAAATCGAGACTGAGGGGCATCATCATAAGGACCACCAATGCCGGTGTTTCCACCACCATCGCCTGAATTAGGTTTCATTTTATGCTCCTTAGAGGCTATTAATTAGACATTAAAGGGATGTCAGTCAACAGATGTCAAAGTGGAACCCCCACCATCTGGAGTGGGTAACCCTGAAGTGTCGAGGGACTCAGAGGGAGGGCCTCCACTAGGGGACATCACCAGATAACTACAAAATATCAAATTCCCAAAGTTTGCAAGAGGACGTGCAAGTGAACGTGTTGAGGCATGGTTGGAAGGAATGACAAGATGTTTTTCCTAGAGAGACTATGCTTCCACGTCAAAAGTGAAGATAGCAATCTTTCGGTTGAGGGACAGTGCCTTGAACTAGTGGGGTAATCTGGAGAGACAATTTCACCTTACTCCAGACACCGTCTCTTGGGAACTTTTAGAGGAAAGGTTTCAGAGAAAGTATTTACCAGATTATTATGAGGAACAACAGATAGGAGCATTTCATGCCTTAATTCAAGGAAACAGAAAAATAGAAGAGTACCAAATCAAGTTCATGGAGTTAGTGAAGCACTTAGACCTCTTTTTACAGGTATTTCTAGATGATATCCTCATATATTACAAGAATGAAAGAGAACATGAGGAGCACTTGTGAGTGGTGTTGTCATGCCTTAGAGAGAACAAATTGTATGGCAAGTTGTCAAAGTGTTCTTTCTTCCAGAAAGAGATTCACTATTTAGGTCATATCATTTTAAGTGAAGGAATTTTTGTGGACCTAGAAAAGGTGAAGTCCATTATTGAATGGCTAGTGCTGAAAAATGCTCATGAGGTGAGAAGCTTCATGGGGCTAGCTGGTTATTATCGAAGATTTGTGGAAGGGTTATATAAGATAGCAAAACACATCACCACCTTGTAGCACAAGGGGGTCAGGTATGAATGGACAGAGGAATGTGATATTGAATTCAATGAGTTTAATAGGTTACTAACTAGTGCACCAATTCTACGAGTGTCGTATATGGAGAAATGCTTCCTGGTCTGCATGGATGCCTCGAAGCAAGGTTTGGGGGGCATGCTAATGTAAGATGGATGAGTGATAGCATATTCATCAAGAGAGTTGAAGCAGCACGAGGAGCTTTGCGCTACTCATGATTTAGAGTTGGCAGCTGTAATACTAGCTTTAAAGCTTTGGAGGCATTATCTAGTGGGGCAAAGCTTTGAGCTCAAAACAAACCATGAAATCTTAAAGCATATCTTCACTCAAAGGAATCTCAATTCAAAGTAGAGGCGATGGAGTGAGTTTATGAGTGAGTACGATTTTATAATTTTGTACATCAAGGGAAAGGAGAATGTGGTCATGGATGCCCTAATTAGGAGACCACGTGTCTTCTCCTTGGTTCCCTTAAAGGTTAATATGAGGGAGCAAGTGTTTGGGAAACTCCTTGGAGATAGTTGGTATTTAAAGGTTACTTCAGCCCTCCAGAGTGAGAGGCAGTTAGAACCAAGGTATGAAGGATATAGCCTTGAAGCTGATGGATTGTTAATATATCAAGGAAGGATGTACATCCCCGAGGGTGGGGATATTTGAAGCATCATACTCAAGGAATCCCATAGACCACTTTAATGTGCACATTCGGGTGTGAAGAAAATGTACGCAGACATGAAGAATATTTTCTTCTGGTAAGGCATGAAGCCTGATCTAGTCCATTTCATCGCCAAGTGCCTTGAGTGTTAGCAAGTGAAGTTTGATCATCACCACTCGACAGGTCTCCTACAACCGCACAATGTTCCTATGTCCAAGTGGGAAGTCATTTCTATGGATTTCGTTGTGGGATTGCCACTCACATCACTGAGGCACAATGATATTCTTGTTATAGTTGATAAATTGACCAATATTTGATCCAGGTGGATATCGGTGGCCACCCACCTTTTTCAACTAGCTCAAAACATTTTTCTGGCAAATTTGACAATTTACTATTTTTAGCAGTTTTTAACTTCCGGGGCCATTTTGAGGGCCTAAATGAAGGTTTTTCGGGATCAATATTCGCAATGATAGCCAAAGGAATGATTGAGACCCCAATATGAATCTCCTCAACTATACCTTTCCAATGGGCTATCATACGCCTAAAATAGAGACCGTATGCAAAAGTTACGACCCCGAGAAGTTGATGCACCAACTTACCCAAACGGGGCCCACATGACTTTTGACACTTCATCTCCTAGGGTTAGGTTTTTTGGATGTCTAGGGTTTTTGGAATTCTTTCTTATTTTAAAAAGGCCTTCAGATCCTCATTGTAATCATCTTCTTGTGAATGCGAGTAGCTGTCACATCTCTTCTTAGAGATAAGCTGCCACCATTCTAGTGAGTCTTTCACTCTGTATTTTACAGTGTCTGTACATTTCTTTCATTAATAGAAATCATGTATTACTATATAATTGTGTTTATGGTTGCATCTTTGATACATTTATGTTATATTATTGAATATCTACGATATCTCTGTGAATTTCTTTATTATATCTCCGCTCTCATTTCGTGCCAAAAATAATCCGGATCAAGAGTGCTCATTTTATTCCAGTTAGAGACACATATGATGTCACTGATCTGGCACATGTTTTTATAAGTGAAGTCATCCGTATGCATAGGTTACCCAAGAAGATCATTTCATATAGGGACTCTCAGTTTACCTCTATGTTTTGGAAAAGTTTACAGTCAACGTTGGGAAATCAGTTGAACTTGAGCACGTCATATCATCCCGAAACAGATGGGAAAACTAAGAGAGTAAATCAGGTTATGGAAGACATGCTTAGGATGTATTTTATGGATAATAAAACCCATTGGGAGAATTTCCTACCTTTGGTAGAGTTATCCTACAATAACAGTTTTCACATCTCAATCAGAATGCCTCCATATGAAGCTTTGTATGGAAGGCCATGCATGACACCGTTGAGTTGGGAAAGGTTAGAAGACCGAGTGATAGTTGGGCTAGAATTGATTCAATAGATGGATGAAAAGGTGATTCATATTAGGCAATGAATAAAGGAATCACATGATAGATAGAAAATTTATGCTAATGCACACAGGATTGATCGAAGTTATAAAGTGGGAGATCAAGTTTTCATTCGTATTAGGCCTAATAAGAGTACCATTCGGTTTGGAAAAGGGACAAAGTTGTCACCTCGATTTATAGGACTGTTCAAAATCCAAGAGAGAATTGGACCCGTTTCTTATCGCCTCGTACTTCCATCCCACTTGCATAAACATCATAATGTTTTTCATGTATCTATTCTACGTCATTATTTTGCTGATGAATCTCACAAACTAAATTGGAGGGAATTGTAGGTATCATATGCGGGAACCATCATGGTCGAACCATTACGCATATTGGACCGTAGGGTTCAACAACTCAAGAATCATATGGTAGACCAAGTTAAGGTCCAATGGGACAAGTATATCCCAGGGTCTGCTACTTGGGAGGATGCAGAGACCTTACAATGAGATCATCCCTCACTTTTTTGACCACCTCGGGAATATGTTTCTTGAAGGTTGGGTGTATGTAATGCCACCTTTTGACTTAGACAACTAGAATTACTTAAGGCCTAATCATATTTTATTTTCTATTAACTGTGAAACTATTAATGATATACTTGAAATTTTAGACATATGGACCTATGCAAATGTCAATTCTATGAATGTTTATCGTTATTTGAATTATGATGGATATTATGCAACCTATTTCTATCTTGAAAGTTTTGACATTTAAAGTTGTTGGTACATGGATACTGAATTGAGGATATGATTAAATGATCTAACATGATAATAATGCATAGATATGTATGAGTTTGTGTTATAGACTAATCTGCAGGTCAATGGGATATGAAATAGACAAAGGATAATGATAATAAAGGGTTGATGTCATGAACATCGACTGAGAAATAGTATGGTATGAATATTTGTATGTGAAATTATGTTAGTTCAAACACATTTCTATGATATGTGGACAAGTGTAGGTTTTTCAGGTGGAGAGACTGCCTAAAACTGAATATACAATGACAAAATCCCAACAACATAGTGCCATTGTATGGTCCATGGTAGGGTGTTGACCCTAGTTATATTAGGAGGGGTGGAGGCATTTCCCACCTTGTATCCTCTCAAACTTGGAGTCATGGGAGGACGAGGTTATCTCACGCTCGTTTAGACATGTGATGATGACTATCAATTTACTTCTAGGGAATCTTGGTCAAGGTAGTTGGCACTTCCACTTACGGGTTCTATCTGGAGTTAGGTCAATATAGTTGACGCTCCAAGATAGTCCAACATAGGAAGGATAGGGATGGAAGATGGAAGTAAGTTAGGGAGGAAGGATGACTAGAAGTAGTTGAGAGTGGGAGGAGTATTTTCTTTTTATATTGTAGTAGAACTGCTTGATTTCCTTTCAAAAACAAAACTACAATTATCTATGTAAATGTTGCTTGCATTAAATTAGTATAATTGAAGGATTTTGCAAATATTTCAATGAGTTACCTATTTATGAAATATATATAACATTGTTGATTGGATTGGGAACATACATGAATTGCATTAGACATGATAAATATTATCGTTAGTACACGTGTGAGTCATGTATGTGCTAGCTACGCATACATGCCTTGCACATGTACACTAGTATGTATAAGTGTTTTAAATTGATGATGTTGTTTATATGATTTGGATGTATGAATCATGTATCATTACCCGTGTACTGTAAATTACTATAAATTTGGGACAAAGTTTCTTGAAGGGAGGGTGTGTGTAACAACCCAATTTGATTTCTTATTGATCGTAAATTATTAAGTTAAATTAAATTATTTATTGAAAAAATATATGTGAATCATTTGGTTATTTTATTATTAAAAGGTAGGTGAAGGAATTAATGGGAGGATAAGGCAGTTGGGAATTGAATGAGGGAGGGGGATTCAAGAGAGGAGAATAAGGAAGTGGGAGGGGACTTGGAAAATGATATCTTTTTTTTTGGGATAGATTTGGATAAGGAGGAAGGAGAAAGGAGGAGACTAGAAGCCAAAAACTTTTAGGGGATTTTTACTAAGGCGTTGATGTTGCTTGGATTTTGGGTTCGGGGGCCAAGAAATCTAATTTCCTAGAGCTAGGGAGCTAGAGAGTCTCTATTCCTAGCTGGATAGGAGGAAACAGTTTCAATTAGTTTCAGTTTTTGGTAGCAGAATGTTTCAACAACTCAAAGGACAACAACTTCAAGAGGTATTTTACTAGTTTTATGTGTTGATGTTAATGAAGTTATAAATATTGAGATTATGTTTTAATCTGTGAAAAATAAGAATCTAATTGTTGGAAATTGCTGTCAATTTAATTTACTATTAATATTTACAAATGGTATCAGGTTACAATTTTTACTTTCATCTATGAAGCCCAGGAATGGGCTTTACAGTTTTTGTCGCCGAAACCCTCGAATGAATTGTAGCTTCTTCAGTTGCATGAGCTAGCCTTTTTCTGTGGGAAGATGAGGCCGACTTGCCAGCCTTGGCTTTCAGTAGAAAGGGGAATTCTAAAACATTGTGGCCAACCTCGTGACACCGATGACACCGAAAAGGGATGCCCTCATAATCTAAGGGTTGAAGGTGAGTGTGACCATGATCAGTAAGTCATACATCCTTAGGAAATCCCTCACAAAAATTAATAAAGACCAGTACCTGAGCCATAGAAATCTCGCTAGAAGATTTAAAAGACCAATCAACATCAATGTATGAACCTAGAGCATTACCAAAATCTTGGAAGAACCTTTGAGTCTAATATTCTGTAGGAAGACCCAGGAGTCGCACCCTTGTGGGGAAAGAGTCCTGTATTTATTTACACACATTGAACATAGGGGTTCAATGTTTTAAAAAAACCAGGGTTGAGTCAATAACCCAATTACCTTTTATGGCCATGTCCACCTGCTCCTTTTCTTTGAAACATATGAGAAACCAACCATGAGACAAACGAAGAATAGTACGGAGAGGGGAGAAAAGATATTTCCAGGATCCATAAACCCATTCTTGCAATGTTTTATTGTTGAATTTGTGACCCCTGGCATGACCTACCTGAGAAATTTCTTCCAAATATCTTACTTGATCCATCAAAACATCTGATCCCAAAACTAGGTCAAGTGGTTGTTTAGATACCCAAACACCTTTGTTTTTCTTCCCGATCAGGCTAGGATTTGTATGACCAAAAGGCTCCGAAAGAGGTGGAGCAGGGAAAGATGAAACCAACAAAGGAATCCCTACATGATAAACCCTATTAATAGGCAAATCCTCTCCAGATAGATTGCAAGGTTCTAAGATGGACATGATAAAAACCTCATGAGCTCCCAATAGGGTGGAAATAGGGGGGGGAGGAGATATATAAGGGTCAAAATAAGGGGGAGGTAAACCCATATAAAGGGAAAAACCAACACCTTCAGATGAAATCAGTGAAGGGAAAAAATCAACCCCAACACCCAATTAGAAAATAGTCGATGAGAGAGAGGTAGTCGGAAAAAAATTCGAGAAAGTAGCAGGGGATGAAACGACCTCAAAAACCAAACCAACAGGGAGGGAAAGGGGAAAGATCAAATCCATGTTGAAGGATGATTCCATATTAGGAGGGGGACCAAAATACAAAGAGGAAGAAAATGAAAGAGACGATGATCCAGACAAGTAACTGAAAATAGGAGGGTCCATGGAAGAGAGAGGGCTAACCCCCAGGGTTTGAACCGGGATCGACGGAGCGGAGGAGAACCCATAATTGTATTCATGAGGACTTCTAGTTGTCGGTCCACATATCAATGCATATTTAGCTGGATCCATAGAAAAATCCACCTCATCCTCATAAATAGTCATATCACCACCCAACAAAATCCTAACAAAAACTCCAGTAGACTCGATCTGTATAGTAGGGAGGGAGGGAAAAAAACCATGGTAAAAATTGTTGATTGTAGTGAAAAAAAAAAGGGTTACCCTAACCCTATTTTGGGTCTTCAGGACTATAGTGGTATGTCATAACGCAAAGATATCCTCATGCCCTAGGCTAAAAAGGAACATAAAAACCAATTCCAACTTATATATATATATATATA
>ML804364.1:279827-293451 GCA_009831015.1 Picea engelmannii
TATATTCCATCCACAATTAATATAGTTATGATTTAGGTAATTGCATGTGATTATTTTAAGTATCATAAGCAATTTGAGTTATGTGACTCAATCTAGATTTCTTTGGCTCATAAATCTTGAAGGCTCCAGTGAGGTGTACATATTCTTTCATGTAAATCTCTAGTATAGAAATTAAAAAAATAGGTTTCCCCAAATATCTAGTATAGGAATTTTTAAAAATAGATTGTCCCAAATAATAATGTAAAAATATCCCTCTCACTAAAAAAAAATGCATAGGTTTATGTATTATGCCAATTTTTCTTAGACCTTGCACTTGACTCCAACCAAATGAAATAATTACTTCATATCAAAAAAGTTCAATCCCTTAAATATTTTTTTTTTTAAACTCAATCTTCTTAAATATGTCATTGTACCTTGAAAATCCAACATGTTTTAATGTGAGTCAATGCTCATGATGCTTCATAAATTATCAATTCTTTCTAGTTAGCACCTTTCTCCTTTATAAATAACTTCAAATATGACCAAGTAAATGTAAATTAATAAGAAAAACACAAATGTATACACAATTAAAAAAAAAAAAAACAAGCCTATCTAAAATATATTTCCCATCCATTGACACTAACAAGAACATTAGCTATCATATATCATGAATACAAAAATTTCAAACCCACCATAAGATATTTCACACTATGATTTCAAGAGAGAGCATAATTGAAAAAAAAAAAAACTCTATATGATTAGCAAGAACAAAAAATATCATATATCATGAATCCAAAAATTTCAAACCCACCATAAGAGATTTCACACCATGATTTCAAGAGAGAGCATTAATTCCCCCACCCAAAAAATAAAAAATAAAATAATAATAATTCTTAACTATCATATATCATGAATCCAAAAATTTCAAACCCATCGTAAGAGATTTCATACCATGATTTCAAGAGAGAGCATTAATTACCAAAACAATTATTATATGTTTGGAGTAATAATTTGGTTGATGATGAATAAGGATTTATAAGAAGGGTGTTTTTTGACCCGACAACAACATCCTTGTGAATAATACTCATAATGATAGAGTCATCTCTAGAATTATTTCATTTGGAAAAAACAAGTACACAAATCTATGCTTTAAAGAAAACATAACCTAATATATTGTCCCTTCTACGTCGTGAAGAGGTTAAATAAGAGGTCAAATTGGAAAAGTTAGGTTAAAATTGTATGAACTTCCAATTGAAATTGCATGAACCTCATATATTTTGGATTAAAACAATCTAGAATTATTGATATTCATGCCAACTAATTGGAAAAGTGAAAAACGATTACTAATAGTCCCTCATCCCGAAGGGCAGGGACTAATAATTTCCTTATCCAAAAACAATCTTAAAAAGGCGATGGTTAATAAACTTATAATACAATAGACATAGGATGACATATATCCATTGCACATTTGGAGATGGCGATGGTTAATAAACTTATAATACAATAGACATAGGATGACATATATCCATTGCACATTTGGAGATAGAGACCTAATACCTTTATGTTCACTTTAATAAACAATACCAACTTAAGTTCCTATATATATCATGGTGTTATTCACTCTGAGATCAAAGGCTAATCCTAATATGGGCTATAGAGGGAAATGAGTCCTTGAAGGTTATCCTATGGCATTAAATTCAGTAGGGGTTTCCACTTGGTAAACAAGATTGACAAGGGATATCTCTTCATACCATTTTTATTATTCCTTCTCATGTCAAGATTTTAGGTACTTTTATTGACAATAGAACTTGGAATTCTTGGGAGGCCACAAATCCCTTCCTCTCCTACAAGGAGTCCTCTTTTTAATCGAGTCTGTCTTTTAATGATCAATTCTTTTGCTGGTCCCTCTTGTTCCTTTTAGGGGTAATCTATTGGTTGAGTCTCCATGGTTATTGACAATGAATTTACAAGTGAGGAATTCAATCGACTAACTATATCATGGAAAAATATTCTAGGTCTTGGCTCCCCTGGGCCAAGGTGAAGAGAAATTTTATGTTGAAAAACAAAGACAGGTTTATCTTGGACCACATTTATGGATCATTCCTAAATATTTTGTATTAAAATTAGGCCTGGTTGCACCTAGAGCCTAGTGGTGAGATTGGCAATGGGGAAAGGCCTTAGGCCATGACCTTCACCTACTACATGCTAAAAATGGGATACAATTTTTTATGCTCTAAGCCCTTCCTAGAAAGTCTAAGGTTGATTGAACTGTAGAGGTTGAATTCAAATCATAAAAGTTGGTTATTTTTTTACACAATTTGGAAACCAAAATTGAATCCTACAAAAGCATGTTTTACTTAGTGTCTAGTTGTGGGAGGGATACCCATTGATAAGAGACATTGTCACCTAGGTATGGATAACATAAACTATCCATAATGTGGAATAATTGAAACCTTTAAACATCTTTTTTGGTTCTTCCCTCTAGATAAGGCTACTTGGGCATAGACTGAGGCCCTTTGCTAGTTGTATCAACCAACCTCCCTCTCTTGGAGGTATGCATTGCTAGGGGATAAACTACCTTGGGTTAATGAATTTTATTTAATATAGATGCTTATTACAACATATATCTTTTTTTAACTTTGGAAGAAGAAAAATGAGGTAATATCTAATGAAAATGTCTCTTCAAATAAGTTTTTTGGGATTGATAGCATGTTGATACATACCATCCTTTTAAAGTGTATCACAATGTACACTTGAGATGTCAGGATGGAAATGGAGCACTTTTAGAAACCACTAAGATATTGGTACAAATCCCCATACACAATGCATTGGGTTCCAGGGGACCCGCCTGGTTCAACTAGCCCTTTCAACTCACAAGGCCCTCTTGGCCTAGCTAGGCCCTACATCTCATATTGTCCTTTGAGCCCACCTATCCACCTTAGGTGGCTTGCATTAGTTAGGTCCCACTAGATATACTATGTTAGTAGACTTGGGCACTGATTTGGGAGACAAGTTCAAGGGAGCCATGGGTACACCTGGAGCTATTGCCTTGGCCCACCATGACATGGAAAACACTTCCTAATTCTAAGTATTTCCATTTCAAAGAGGCCAAACCACTCGAACCTGCTACTAATGGGTAGAACAATATCTATATCACCGACGTTGACCCTCCAATTTTAGGTTGGGGTCTGCCCTATATTATAATGACCAACCTCCTGATACAGTTTGTTTGGACAATGTTTAGTGATTTTTTGCTTAGTGGATTTATTGTTATGTTGAACATTGTGACTTAGACACTCACTTAGTGGGTTTTTGTTTCACCTAGCCCACAATTTACATATTTTGGCGTTGAGGGATGCATGTGGAGACTACGGTTGTAGCCCTCCTTTTTTATTAAATCCATATATAAAAAAAATTACTAATACTTAAAAGAAGAATTTATTAGAATGAAATCCCCCCATTGATTACGTTAATACTATAGAATACTTGGGTACTCTAAGATGATTAAATGTGGGATATTAAAATAATTATTATTATCGACTCGACCTTGACATATATAACCTCTCCTTGTAACAAGTTAGAGAAGTAATGCATCATTTGTAGTGCATGGATTTTTCACCCATGCACTTAAAGACCAAAGTTAATGATGATTCCTACCAACATCTTGAGATGGATTATGGTAATCAAAATCCCCCTCCATTTAGGTTCTTGGTTACCATCAATCGCTAGGTGGAGAATACACTCCCTTCCTCCTTCACTCCCATCAAGAACTGGGTGGAGAATACAATCCATTCCTCCTTCATTCCCTATAGTCAATTCCAAATCTTCTCGTATGTGGAAGAGTAGTTCTTTATTCTAACAAATGTGCTACATTTTGATTGCTCCATTATGGGATTCTTTTCAAACCTTCCCTTTCCATATAAGTGAAATATTTTTGTATCTCTCCTATTTCCAAGGGTACATTCACCCATGGGTTTTCATATTCTTTTGGTAATCTCTTTATGGTGGTATTTGACCATGGTTTGGAGGGTTCCCACCTTCCTGAGGAGTTGTTTCATGCTATCCCATATTATTTTATTGTATTTTGACCATATCTTCTCTAGTTTGTTGGAGAGAGCGATTATTTTTGGGATAGGAGGTTAGAGAACTATCATTTATTATTCATGAGTTTGTTAGGATGTCTTCTTATATAAAGAATCGTCTCACTCATTTGTAACTTGTTGAAGAATAATAGAAAAAACTCTTGCTTCAAATTTGCTCGAGTTGTATTCATCTTGGTATTTGTCTTGAGGATTTACTTTTCTAGGGAAACTAGGAGTGAACGTGGAGTGAACTTGTATGGAATACCACATGTCCAATTTTTCAGATGTACTTTTGAAATTTGGACCTAATACTATGGATTGTACTATTTTCAATACAAATGGTGGCACTCAAATAAGATCTTTCTAGAATCATATATGACACCCAAAACACATGTTTAAGACTAGTTTTAGGACTAGTAAAATACCCTAACTTCAACATCATGTAACTTTAACATTATAGTGAAAAATAAATTGAAATTGTTACCACAAGTACTTGGCTATGTTGCCTCAAGCTCCCAAAGTTTTTCTATCTGAAACTTCCAAAAACAATTATAGCAGAAATTCCAAGATGACTCGTTTGAAGAATCCTAACCAAAGGATTGTATTCTCTATAATAAATGTTATGCACCCAAGACCCAAATAACATAAAAATAGAAAGATAAGTAACTACACACAATAAGAATGAGAGAGAAGAATGAATGAGAAACCTCTTCAAGGGGACAACGATCTCCTTTTACAATAACAAATGCACGTGATGGGATGATCTCTAAAACACCTTCTCCTAATATATATATATATATATATATATATATATATATATATATATATATATATATATATATATATATATATAGGAGACAAAGGGTAGAATTAAAATTAAAAGGGCCTAGATGAAAAATTAGGACAACACTAATAAAACAATATAAATTTAATAGGCGGGTTGTGGCTGGGGGAAACCTTAGTCGCAGACTCTCGATCCCAAGTGTTGGGTCTGCACGAGGAGGTTTTCGAGTTCGCTAGTGATCGATCTCTCTCTCAGGCGTGGTTTTGGAGTGTCTCTAGTGCAAATTTGTTTTGTGTTGGCCGAGGTTTATTCCATCATGTGACGATTGGGTTTGTGGAGCCTCATTTCCTCTGATCGGCTAGTCTTTTGTGTGGATCTAGGGTTCGGTTCCTTCACGTGGATCTATTGCATTGGTGGTCTGGGTTTTTTTTTGAAGCCATCCTTTTCACCGTCGATTTTTCTCTGTGGGTGACCCCTCTCTTTTGGAAGACATCTTTGTTTTATCCTTTTGATCACCCTCTCTAGTTTGGGGGCATTTGTCAGGGTCTGATGTATACTCTTTTCTCTGTGGTTCTGGTTTCAAAGTTACTGATGTCGAGTTTTGAATATATGATGTTGAGCTTTAGGGTTTTGGATCCTCTCTTTTTGAGAGGAATGTATGCTGCTCTGACCTGGTCCATCCCACTTCTAGTTTTTCTTTGGAGTATTTCGATGAAGTTTTCTCTCGATAGAGTTTTTGGGGTTTTCCCATTCATGTTTGCGGTTCCTCTATCTAGTTATGTTGGTTTTTTCAGGGTTTGATGTATGCTCATATATGGGTCCTTTTGGAGGGTGCTAGTGACTCTCTCTTCCTCATATATGATGGGGGGTCTAGCTAGAGTTTTGAGGTCCTTTCTAAGGGCGTTCCGTGTTGATGCGTTGACACTTTGAGGTCCTTTTTGAGGGCGTGCAACTTTTTGGTTTCTCTTTTTATGGTTCTCGTAGGATGGGATCTTCAATGATGTTATTGCCTTATGGTTCTATTGATGTGATAACTTCTTACTACTTTGACCTGGTCCTTTCGACATCTGGGGTTTTCTTTGGGATTGTTTTCCCAGCGTGCCTTTCATGGAGGGGTTTCTTGTTCTTCATTGGTTGTATTCCAAACTCATTTATTGTATATTTCTTTGTGGCTTATTATCCAACTTCAATGCCCCTTTGAGATTCTATTTTATGATCACTTTACCCATAGTTGGGTTGTTCTTAAGGAGACTACAAAATGTAATTTGGTTCTCTTTAGATGAATAAAATTACACTTTTTTTTCATGGAAAAAAAACAATATAAATGTAATAACTCAATATCTAGCGATTAACAAGACATGAGAATATTTGTGTGTGACTTTTTTGGGAACAAACTTAACAACCTTATACTGACACATTTTTTGATACCCTTGAGATTATTGATACGAAGATAAAGGCTTTCAAGCTTGGTCAAAATGCCAATTCCCTTAGGTATGCTTCCCATTTACACATTTGAATAAAAACTTAGAAGGGCCAACTTACCTAATTTTGTAATGGATTCAAGGATACTACCAATTAGCATGTCTGAAGCAAGAGATAATTAAAAAAAGAGAAGAGTGGTTTCCCAGAGATAGAGGAATTTTAGTTCAAATTGTTGGAATAAAGTAGATACAAGGAATCTAAGTTCTTGAGCAAACCCAATTCAACTAGAATTATTCCACTCAAGTTGTTTATGGAAAAAATGATACTTAACTGAGTACAATTTCCTAGAGTTGAAGGGATGTGACCAATGAGATTGTTAAAATAAATGTCCAATACTTGGAGAGGTGCATTTTCTGAAAGAAGTTTTGAAATAAATGTCCTTGTCAAGATGTTTTCTGAAAGAATGATCTGATGAAGGTGTGTACAATTACAAAACAATTTTGTATTAGAACCCCAAAACATATTAATGTTGAGATCAAGTATTTGGAACACTTTAACATGAGATCAAGTATTTGGAGAACTTTAAGATGCCCAAATTCTAGTGGAATTCTTCCTATCAAAATTTTCTTTGAAAGATGCAAAGTTCACAGTAAGGAGAGGGTGTGAAGAGATGGGAAGAAAGTTCATAGTAAGGAGAGAGTGTGAAGAGATGGGAATATAGTACCTTCCAAATGTAATCCATAAAGGATTACTGCAATGACTCTTTCACTGTGTTGTTTATAGGAAACACTCTTTCATGAGCATATCTTCTATGAGTTTTCAATTGTCTATTTGGATAATGATCCTTTTGTATCTAATGCAAAAGCCTTTCTAAAGGACATGCATGCCTCCATGCCCCTTTTATCCCTACGTGATGTCAATTTATACACTAAATCCTCCAAAGTTCAAGGCTATCAATACAAAATCATAAGACTAAAGAGAAGTACTTCCAACGGGTGTGGGGTCATAGAGATGATCATATTCCCCTTGAATATCATAAGAAGAAGAATATGATGGCTCCCTTGAGAAACATAATGTTGTGGTAGTTGCAATGTTCAATGCTATTGTAGTTTCCATTATCCCAAAGGTCGTAAGCATCAACATAACTTTTTAAAATGTTTGCTTCCATGAATTATATATCCCAATTTTATTGCTTATCGATAATTGATAAATAATAATTAAATTTATATACAACAATTATGTATTATGTCATAAATTTATATGATATTTAGAGATTATAAAACAACATGCATTTTACAATTAAAGCTTATATAATTTGTCCCATTTTACTTG
This sequence comes from Picea engelmannii, assembly GCA_009831015.1. NCBI lineage: Eukaryota > Viridiplantae > Streptophyta > Pinopsida > Pinales > Pinaceae > Picea > Picea engelmannii. The sequence continues at coordinate 287,427 of ML804364.1, forward strand.
TAATTTGGAATTTTCCATAAGAATAAAAAAAATTGTAATTTTCTTTCAAAATGCTAATATTTATTTTGAAAAATATTCATTTCAGAGAATGAATTTTATTATTCTCATAATATTCATTTAATTTTATCAACGAATTAAAATATAAATACACACGCTTTAAAGTGTAACTCATTAATTTATGAAAGTAAGAAAAATTAATCTATGATTCAAGTTAAAAACAGATTAATCAAATACCAAAGCGTCGAGATCCGAAGAGAAATTATTGAGAAAAAGCGTTTAGATCGGACGAGAAAATATTGAGGAGAATGGGTTAATTTTTCACTTCATTCTCAACCAAGAACATTTCTCTCAAAATCTATATAGATCCCAAACATCGGAACCATATGTCACTCCATTGTGCACAATACTCAAAATACTTAAAACATGTGCGAACTAAGAAGTAAAACATGAAAAGGAAAATTGTAAAATGTAATAATTTTATTTTTAATATATATTTAAAATATAGATAAGAAAATGAAAATAAAAAATAAAAATAAAGGAAAAGTGAAAAATATAAAAGGTAATCACTTTTTTTAAATAAAATATATATTTTTTCATGCATTTATCTATTCATAATAATATTATTTATTATTATAATTTTTAATACACATTATGATAACAAGTGTTGTATGGCAACCTAGTTTTTGCCAAATAATAAACTAAGTTTTTATGTTGTATATGTCCATTGATTTGTTGTCTTTGTTAGAGGGATAGTGGCCACAAAACTATGTCGTTTATAAAGTCACACATGTGTTGGAATCTGTTGGAAACATGCTCAACAAAATTTTATATTTTAATCTGATAGCCTATCACAAATTATTCTTGCATGTAAAATGTAAGGAGCGAAAGCTGCAGATGCTGCAATAGAGTAGCTTTTATTTAAATGGAAGTATTGGGCAGGGAAAAAAAAACCTAATCGTGCATTTTTAATTATGGATCAAAGATCCTCTTAAATTCTTGTAGAAAGAGGTTCAATTCATCTATCAATAGATGTACATGAAAATGATTTATTTAAAAAAAAAAATACAAAATTCAATAAAACAATATTAAATATTGGAAAATGATGCAGGAGCATCTCTCCACGTCAGCCAGCCAGCCAGCCAGCCGTGTCAAGCCTGTGCATTCAAGATGAAGAGAGAGGCGCAGTCCTAATTTAAAACTTGAATTGAATGTAATTTAATGTCTAGGCTGTTGAGCCATAGAGTCGTGCCTTTGCGCAGGTTGTAGATAAGAAGGCCTTAAATGTTCTGTAAGGATGAGATCTAGATCCGGATGCAGACTAGACAACCCATTCAATGTAATTGAATAGGGTAGGTAGGTTGGAGGGAAGAGCTCGAAGAGCCCCCTCAGGTAAAAGAGATTTAGGATCTCATTTTGTGTAAGTGAAGTGGATGGAATAGAGGAGAGCTAGCATAGAGAGGAGAGATAGAATTTGCGAGTAGAGCAAAAGAGAAGGAGCCGAGACCTTGTTACAGGCCGTGCTCAGGGACGCTTTGTATAAACATGCATTTTCCATTTTAATATAAATAGAAGCAGTTTTTCCTGCATGAAGTCTATGTTGAATGAATGTCTGTGAGTGTTCTATTATGCTGTAGATGTATGTTAGGCATTTGCAGGAGTTCTTGATTTCAGGCTTGAGAAGTCTTTGAGGCTTCACACCAGGAGGGTGTGACAGAACGTTGCGGGTTCTGATAGCCGTGCACAGAGGATGCATTTCTGAACACTGCGGGTTCGGACGAAGATGTGCTGCGGCACAATAGCTGAAATCATCAACTCAGGAGAAAGAACCGTGAGGTTGTTGAACACCTCAGGAGGCAAGGTTGTGGGAGAAGAACACAGTTGCAGGCAGAATCTCTGAGGAGTTCTGTAGAGCTCTGCCAAGTGGGCATCGAGCATGTGCACAGTGGTGCATTGAGAAGAACTCTGCTGTGAGTTCTTAAGAAGAAGCCAGAATCATTAAGGATTCTGTGAAGCTCTACCAGAAGGGCATTGAGTAGGTGTATAAGCGAACAGAAGGGAACAAAACTACTGGACGTTATGTGAAAAGATACTCTGCCAGGTGGGCATAGAGACATTGTGCAGATAGGCACAGGGAGAAGAGAACTCTTTGAGTTCTGTAATTGAAGGAAGAATCCACTGAGGGATCTTCACAGGGTTGTTAAACACCCTGCAGACTCAGCAAGAGGTTGCTTGAGTAGAAGGATAGCCAGGAGGGCACCCAATTTCTCCATCTGTGGGAGAAGAAAGAAGGAAAAAATCCCTTAGGAGTCTGAGCGTTTGACTAGCTTAGGAGGGACATCACTGTGTGTGTGTGAAGACTTTGCAAGGAACGCAGAGGTCGAAGAACTCTTTGGGGAGTTCAGAGTTCTCCAAGCTCAGGAGGAATAGCGTCATGGAGAACACAGACGAGGCTTAAAGTTTGAGAAACTCACAGAAACAGAGAAAAGGCCGAAGCCCTTGAACAACTTGGAATTCTTCCAAGGCTGGGAAGAAGTGCGCAAGCTCAGGAGGGGGCATTGCCAACCGTTGGATCAACATAAGAGATCTGGACCGTTGAAGATCTTATGTCCAAGGAGCATCAGAGCGAGCGCACAGAAGGAGGAGATCGTCAGTCATCAGATCTCACTCAAAATACCAGTCAGCCGTTGGATTGACTGGAGTTGCACGGGGATTAAAGCCTCATGAACAGGAGGGTGAAAGTCCCAAAAGGATTGACTTATCGGGATATCGACGTTCGGGATATCGGAGTTTCGAGGTCGAGAAAGTTGAGACAATTCAAGTCTCGAAATCACGAGATTGGATCAGGGCTGTCCATCAGCTGGGACACGTGGGCGAGATCAAGAGCCCGTCGGCATTTCGGAGATCGAAGGGACAAGATGCCGGAGCATTTCAGCATCAGAAGTCGCGAAATTGCGAGAGGCGATTAGGACCGTCCATCATAGGAGGACGCGTGGAGGAGATCAGAGCATTCGGGAGATTTCCCGAAAGAAAAGTCATCCATTGGCATTACGGGAATCGGGAAATCGGGAATCTCGTGGACAAGAAGTCCATACATTTCAGAATTGTGAAGTCCAAAATCTCGATAAGGAGGAAAGCTCTGTTGTGTGGGGGCCAACTAACGTCATATCGGGATATTGAGGATTCCAAGGACAAAGTGTCTATTCGCTTTGACATAAGAAAGTCCAAAACCCCGAAAAGGAGGTAAGGTTGCGGTCTTATGAGATAGTGGTCACGTGGGCCAGGAGTTTAGCCAGGATGGGCTAAGGCCAAAAGGGGGTGCATCAGTATTTCAGAGTTCTGGAGTCCACGAGGACAGGGGACTCTTGACATCGGCAACCATAAAGTCCCGAAACTCGAAACTGAGTCGGGGAAGATCACGGTTAAATGTAGAAGAGTCGTGTGGAATAAGAGCAGGACCTATGGATCGGGTTTTTAATAGAGATTCCAGCAGGGAATTGGAAGAGCCGCTTCGTCTCATGAAATGATTGATCAATCCTGTGAGCAGAAGCATGAGGTGGTAGTCGTGTCTTACTGCATCAAGTGGTATTAGGGCCTGATTCTTGTCTGTATATTTCAGACGAGGGAGGCATAAGAGGTAAAGAGCACTCTAATACACATCAAGTGGTATCAGAGCAGGGAATTCACTTGTATATTTAAGGTGAAGCGAGAAGGTAATGGAAGACAAAGCGCTGGAGACTCTGTGGTGATTGTTCGCGGGTAGGCAGCAATCGAGAAGACAGACAACAGGATTATAGGAGGAAGCTGGAAACACTCGAGGTACAGAGTGACAGCAGCAGGTTTTCTAGGAGAGCAGACAGAGACAAAAATATGGCTACTGAAGGCCGTAGATTTGCTAGAAGAAAGGACCTAGAGCTGATGAGTGATGCAGAATGGGATGAAGAACTCGCTGAGATGAACGCGAGACTGGATGAAATTGCAATTGAGATGCGACAGGATAAGAGGTCGAGATGGATGCATGAATGGCCCATGAAGAATCCGAAGATAAAATGGCCAGTCAAGGAGTTGATGGCTAGAAGGCAGCGCAGGCTGTTAAGAGGGTGGTTGAGGTATGCTGAAAACGTCAATGGACTAGAAGAAGAAATGGTTCAGATATGTGAACCAGAAACTGGGATAAATATTAGTGAATTGGGATCAGCTGGGGATCTCAAGAACTGCCAGGAGGGAAGAGAGGAAATTCCCAATTGCCAGGTGGGAAACAAGATGATATCGCTGTGGGATCTCATGGACTGTCAGGAGGACAGCCAAGGAATTTCACATTGTCAGGTGGGAAATGAAATGAGGTCGTTGCGGGATCTCACAGACTGCCAGGAGGGCAGCGAAAGGTTTCCAGTTTTCCAGGTGGGAAAGGAAACAGAGATGGAATTAGTTGATTCCATGGACTGCCAGGAGGGCAGTAGAGACATCCCATATTGCCAAGTGGACAGGGATGAGCAGGTGAGTTTTGATCAGCCCGAGGAGCTGACAGAGAAGATGAGCTCGGAGATGAGTTTGGATCAGCAGGTGCAACTGACAAAGGAGGAGGATCTAAGAGATCTTCTAATGATTGGAGGAATTGGAATATTCGTACCACTTGCCCAGGAGGAGGCAAAAATCTGTGTATTAGATGCAGCAACAACAGGAGGACAACTAGTTGAGACTGTCAGGGAAGAGGAATTGGAGTAGACTTGGGAAGATGCCCAAGTAGACAAAGAAGAAAATGAGCATTCTGAGGAATGTCTCAATGCATTCAGCCAGGAAGCTGAGGAAGCTGTAGCACTGAAGCTGACAGCAGAAGAAGAAGACAACATTTGCTTTGCTGATCTGTGGGAACAAATTGAAGTCCTGGAGAGAAGGTTAATAGTGCAAGGTGCGCACATCCAACAAGTGAGGTTGGAAGTAGATAAAGAAGAAGGCATGGGAGATTTCAGTGATCTGCCCATGTGCCAAAAAGTTTTGCAGCTGAGGAGACTTCACGAATAGAGCCAACCACTGGAATAGCTGGATGAGGTGATAGAAGACATCAGAAGGCTGATGTTAAGGTCAGCAAGGACTACCAGCGAGGAGAATCTGAGTAGAAGAGAAGCAGCGGCAACATCAGAAGCAACGCAACAACAACAACAACAACAGCAGAATGGAGCAGATGAACAACTCCAAAGGATGATTTGGGATCCAGGAGGATTTCAACAGCTGAGATGGGAAGCTCATGAGCAGGAGCTCATGAATTTTACGGCTGAGGAGTATGATGCAGGAGCATCTCTCCACGTCATCCAGCCAGGCAGCTAGCCGTGTCAAGCGCGTGCATTCAAGATGAAGAGAGAGGCGCAATCCTCATTTAAAACTTGAATTGAATGTAATTTAATGTCTAGGCTGTTGAGCCATAGAGCCATGCCTTTGCACAGGCTGTAGATAAGAAGGCCTTAAATGTTCTGTAAGGATAAGATCTAGCTCCGGATGTGGACTAGATAGCCCATTCAATGTAATTGAATAGGGTAGGTAGGTTGGAGGGAAGAGCTCGAAGAGCCCCCTCAGGTAAAAGAGATTTAGGATCTCATTTTGTGTAAGTGAAGTGGATGGAATAGAGGAGAGCTAGCATAGAGAGGAGAGATAGAATCTGTGAGTAGAGCAAAAGAGAAGGAGCCGAGACCTTGTTACAGGTCATGCTCAAGAAAGCTTTGTATAAACAGGCATTTGCCATTTTAATATAAATAGAAGCAGTTTTTCCTGCATGAAGTCTGTTGTTGGGTATTCTACCCTACGGACTAATAAGCTAGGGCTCTAAGCTTATACGCAGATCATGACCCTCAAGACTTAACTTTTAACCTTCTACCCTAATCTGAAACCCCTTTCTTCACATGCATACAAGAGAATAATAAACCAACCTTTTTCCGGACGGCTGAAGTAGATCCTCCGTTGAGTTTCTTATCCCCTTGCTGCTGCTGCTCCTTCCAAAAGCTTCCCTGCAATCACGACAAGACTATGCATGCAT
>ML804365.1:0-11838 GCA_009831015.1 Picea engelmannii
ATTAGGATTTCTAAAGGAGACACATGGAAATCAACTTTCAAAACAAAGCAAGGTTTTTTTGAATGGATGGTTATGCCATTTGGGCTTTGTAATGCTCCTGCAACATTCACGAGAGTTATGAATGATGTTTTAAGGCCTTTTCTTGGTGATTGTGTAATTGTCTAATTGGATGACATATTGATATTTAAAAAATATTGTGAAGAGAATGTTAGGCATGTAAAGCAAGTTTTAGATGTATTGAAGAAAGAAAATTTGTTTTTAAAGATGTCTAAATGTGAGTTTGGAAAGACCTCACTTGTTTACTTGGGACATATTGTTGGAGGAGGAGAACTGAAAATAGATCCTTCCAAGGTCAAAGTCATTTTGGATTGGCCCAATCCCAACAATGTAATGGAGGTAAGAATATTTTTGGGAGCAACCCAATACTGGAGAAAGTTTATTGCTAACTTATCTTCAATTGTAGCTCCATTACATGCAGTGAAAAACATCAAGAAAGTTTTCCAATGGCGAGGCAAGCAACAAAAAGATTTTGATGCATTGAAGGAGAAAATTAGTTCAACTCCAGTCCTTGCACTTCATGATTTGAGACAACCATTTGAGATACAAACAGATGCAAGTAGCTATGCCAAGGGAGAAGTCTTGCAACATGGTAAGCCCATTTGTTTTCATTCTGAAACTTTTAATGGTGTTGTGATTAATTATCCTACATATGACAAGGAGTTGTATGCATTGGCGAAAAGTGTGAAAAAATGGAAACATTATTTGTTGGGAAAAGAAACTATTATTCACACATATCATCAACCATTGCAATACTTACAAACACAAACAGATCTACAACAAACAAGGCACTTCAGATGGATGAGTTTCCTACAACAATTCCACTTGGTTATCAGGTATAAGAAAGGAATTTATAACAAAGTTGTTGATATGCTTTCTAGGCCTATTGTTAGTGCTTCAGTTATTCTTAAGCATAATTCTACCATGCATGAGAGCTATGTTGAACAATATGCTTTAGATGTTGATTTTAAAGAGGTTTACGCAACTTTGTGTCATTCTAACCAAGTTGAGGATTTGGATTACCATGTGCATGATAATCTTTTTTATCATCTTGGCAAGCTATGTATTCTACATGATGAAATAGTCAACATCATAAAAGAAGCACATTCTTCTCTTATTGCTGGACACTTTGGTTTAGGCAAGATGATGGCTAATTTGCAAAGGTATTGGCATTGGCCTAAAATGAATGAAAGTGTTTCACGATATGTAAGAGGATGTTCTTTATGTGCTGCAAGTAATCCTAACAACAAAAAGTTAGGTTTGTATACTCCACTTCCGATTCCTTCTCGTCCTTGGGAAAGCATTTCCATGGACTTTGTAGGAGGATTACCTATGTCTAAAAAGAATCATGATGATCTTTATGTTGTGGTTGACCATTTCAACAAAATGTGTATTTTGATTCCTTGTAAGAAGCAGGTTAAAACTGAACAAACGACACAAATGTCCTTTCAACATGTATGGGTACATTTTGGGTTTCCCAAAATCTATTATTTCTGACTGAGATTCTTGATTTATTGGGAACTTTTGGTCAAGCTTATGGGCACTCATAGACACCAAATTGAAAAATAACACATCATTTCATCCAAAAAATAATGTTCAAACATAAGTGGTGAATAAAAAAGTAGTACATCTTCTTCATGGTTATTGCAACAAACATCCTAAGATTTGGGATGAGCACCTATACTGCATTCAACATGCTTATAACCAGGCTAAGCATTCATCGACTCAAACATCTCCATTTGAGACATGTTTTGGTTATTTGTCAAAATCTCCTTTAGATTTTATGTTTGAGAAGGATGTTGCTATTGATGGTCATTATGACATTGATAGAGCAAAGAATTTCATTGAACAAATACAATTAGTGCATCAAATGGTACAAGAACAGTTGGAAAAGAGCCAAGCCAAGCAAAAGACAAGACATGATAAGCATCGTGTTAATCACAGTTTCCAAGTTGGAGATGAATTTTGGATTTACATTAACAAAGAGAGGCTTAAAGGAGAAGGTGAAAATATGAAACCAATTATATATGGACCTTTTAAGATTCTTGAAAAGATTGGTAACAGTGCCTTCTGTTTGGATTTGCCTCCTTATATGCAAATGTATGCAGTTGTTAATGTTGAGAATTTGATATTGTATGAGCCTCCCTTGATTGATTATCAAGGAGAGCATGTTCATATTCCTTCCATAGATTATTTCTTTCTAGAATATCTTTCAGAATTGCATGAGGATACAATTCTTGACAAAAAGATAAGAACTTCAAAATGAGGGAACGTGGAGTACCTTCGTGTTGGTCTCAAAGGCACAAACCCAAGAAAAACTAAATGGATTGAGGTTGGAAAGGTGAGGGAACTATAACCTCATCTAGAGATTGAATGAAATAGTATTTTGGAGGTCCAAAATCTTCCCAATGGGGAGGAGTGATCCAAGGGATAAAACATATCTCAAAAATCAAAGTGTTAAAAAATGCTTGAAAATAGTACCATTTCGTAGATCGTGTCCTCACAATCCCAACACAACTTGAATGGGCTCAAACATAGTCCATATGGCTGAGATATCATGTTCTATCTATTTTTCCAAATAGGCAAAATTGTTGACTGTTCAGTCCTTACGGACTGTATTGCTGATGTGGCAGGGTGATCATACTACTAACGTGGCAGGGATGAATGGTCTGTTGTCTGGGAAGGTGACATGGATAGGTGCTGACGTGGACTAATCCATATTTGACATGTGTCATTTTATGTGGGTGAATGAAAGGGTGCCACGTGGCACAGCTAGGGTCTGCCATGTGGCACCCCCTTATTGTTGGGTAAGTTTTTTGTTTGGCTCCGCGGGGGGTCGAACCCATGACCTCGACAAGGGACAAGGACTTCTGTAGGTGGGGCCACTAGCCCGCCTACAATTATTACTTAACCCTGTAGTTCTTAACTTATATTTAAAGTTGAATAGAGGTTTAGTTCGGGCGTAAAAGGGTTGGGGCCTAGCCCCAACCCATGGACACAAATCTCCATACTTACCATAGGACCAAGGGCGTGACGACATGGAGGGGGCTAGCGTGATGGGTGAAAAATTTTAGCCATCACGTAGCCACATGGGCCATGCAACCATAACCTTTTCCAGGAAAGGCGATAACACCCTAACAATGTGACATTTTTGCCCATTTTCTGGAATGATGCGTGGTGCTGAGTTTTGGCACGAAAAACAAAAAGAGGCCAGGTTAGTCACATTCTGGGTGTGTTTTGGAGAGAAGAGACAACATGTTATTGGGGAAAACTTCTAGGAGTTGTATTTTCTCCATTTTTTGGCCAAACCAGGTGCAAAAAGTGCCCAACTAGGGGTTTTTGAACATTCTAGAGACATCTATTTTGCATTATGAGCATTATAAAACATTGTTTTTAACATTTTGAGCATATAATGAAAATGATCCATTGGAAATTTGGACTAGGAGATGTAGCCCAAGAGAGGGGTGAACTCCTTTATCATTTTGCTGTGTCATGTGTTTATTTTGATCGCTGTTTATGTTTTTCATTTCAAGTATAAAAACTCTATATTTTCATGTGCTTGCAACTTGATCCAATTTCCCAAGACACGTTCATTTTCCACTTGCAAATTTGTATACAAAAACCTTTTCATTTTTAGATCAATAAAGAATCTCACTCTCCAAAAAATTTCCAGAAACATCATAAGGGTCAAAGAAAGGGAAAATATTTCTCCTCCTATCAATGTTACCGTTGTGATAAGATGGGACACATTGCTAAGAACTGTCCTACCAGAAGGGAAGAATACAAGAGGAGAAATAATAAAAGACATCATGCCCATGCAACTAAAGATGATGAGCCACCCAAGAAGATAACTAAATAAGAGATTGAAGATTGTGTTTTGTTTTCCACCCTCTCAGGATCTGTGACACCTAGAGAGGATACTTGGCTCATAGATATTGGTGCATCTAAGCACATGACAGGTCAGAAATATGTTCTCTCTAGCCTTAAAGAAAATGACTTCCCCCCAAAATGTTCATTTGGAGATGATTATTAGTACCCTATCAAAGGAATGGGAGAATCCAACTACAAACTTGATTCAGGAACTTCGATGAGAATGAAGGATGTACTCTATGTACTAGGTTTTACAAAGAACTTAATTTCTATTTCATCCCTAGATAAGAAAGGTTTCGGGGTTGCATTCATGGATGGTGAAGTTCTTATGTGGCCTAAAGGAAAAAACTATAGAAGATGCAATTGTTATTGGAACATAAGAAGGCGATTTGTACAAATTAAAAGGTCACTCAGATGTAGCCTTGACTCACTCTACTGAAATTCCTTATGAACTCTAGCATAGAAGACCAGCTCACATCAACTACAAAGCCTTACCATATGTAAGAAAGGTAGTTATAGGTTTACCAAAATTTAAGGTTGATCATGAATGTGTATGCAAGAGATGTGCACAAGGAAAGAACATAAAAAATCCCTTCCCAAAGAGCGACAATAAAGCAAAAGGAATCTTGGAACTCGTCCACTCAGATGTATGCGGTCCAATGCCATCAACCTCTCTAAGTAGGTATGTATACTATGCATCCTTTATTGATGATTACTCTCATAAGACTTGGGTTTATTTCTTGAAATCAAAACATGAAGTACTTGGAAAGTTCAAGGAATTCAAAGTCTTGGTAGAAAACCTCTCCGAAAGGAAAATCAAGATACTCAGGTCAGACAATGGAGGAGAGTACACTTCAAATGAATTCATAATATTTTGCAGAGATGTCAGGATTAAGAGGGAACTCACCACTCCCTATAATCCTCAACAAAATGGTGTAGTAGAAAGAAAGAATAGAAAAATTATTTGGAAGCAATAAAGACTATGATTCACGATCAAGATCTTCCAATGCACTTATGGGCTGAAGCAACAAGAAAAAAAATATATGTCCAAAATAGATTATCCCATAGTGCACTTGGATTCAAAACTTTCAAATAAATGTTCATCGAAAATAATCCAGAAGTAATCCATCTCAAAATATTTGGTTGTCCAGTATTTGTACACATTCCAAAAGAAAAGGGAACTAAGTTGGATCCTTCAGGAAAGAAGGGAATATTTTTTGGTTACTGTGAGGTCTCTAAGGCCTTCAAATTTTACATACTAGGCTACCATCATATTGATATCAACATAGATGTAACCTTTGATGAAGATGAAACACTCAACATATCAAGGAAATTCCAACTTGAAGAAGTATATGAAGAATAACCTGTAGATCCCAGAGTTGCAGAACCCATGAAGGAAGTTACAATTATCCCTGATGATGAGATTCTAGAGGATCATGATATGATAAAATATCAAGAACCTCCCCATATGACGATCTCTCACAAGAGAAATCCAACTTGGGAAAGATAACTTATTCAAGATGAAAAGAAGTATGGTGCCCCAGAAGGAACCATGAGATAACGAAAGAAACCTAAGACATTCTCCAACTATATGGATTTCATGTGTGATCTCATGAAAAAGGAACCTACTTTCTTTGAAGAATCCGTTCAGAAGAAAGAATGGATGGACACCATGACATAAGAATACTAGTCCATTATAAATAATGATGTATGGGAAGTAGTTCCAAAACCAAAGAACAAAGATGTGGTATCTTCCGAGTGGATATACAAAATAAAACATGCAACAGACAGAAGTATTGAAAAGTGTAAGGAAAGATTTGTGGCTCGTTGATTTTCTCAGAAGGAAGGTATTGACTATGAAGAAACATTTTCTCTTGTAGCTAGATACACTTCTATCAGAACCATCATAACTCTTTTAGCCAAAATGAAGTGGAAGTTACACCAGATGGATGTGAAAACAACATTTTTAAATGGTGTTATTGAAGAAGAAGTGTATATAGAACAACCACAAGGGTTTGAAGTTGAAGATAGAAAGACTCATGTCTGCAGGTTGAAGAAATATCTGTATGGGCTGAAGCAAGCTCCTAGAGCTTGGTATGGTAGAATTGATAGTTTCTTGACGAGATTAGGCTTTACCAAAAGTAAAGATGATCCGAACCTTCAAGGTTATGAATGATGAGCCAGTTATATTGCTACTATATGTGGATAAATTATTCTTAACAGGAGAATAAAATCTCATCACAGATTGCAAGAAGAAGCTCGCTGTAGAGTTTGAGATGAAAGACCTAGGCCTGATGAATTATTTCTTAGGTATTGAAATTTGGCAGAGCCCAGAGAAGATATTCCTTAACGAAGGGAAGTATGCAGTTGAAATATTGAAGATATTTGACATGTTGGAATGTAAATCCATGAACACACCTATAGAAATGAATTTGAAGCTTCTGGTTGATACTTCATCAGAATTGGTTGATGCTGTTCTATATAGAATTGTTATTGGATCATTGATTTATCTGAAAAATACCAAGCCAGATATATACTTTGTTGTGAACACCTTGAGTCAGTATCTGGTGGAACCCAGATGTGTTCACCTTGTAGATGCAAATCATGTGATGAGATACCTTAAGGGTACATTGGATTATGGTCTCTTTTATAATGGAGATCATGAATTCAGACTGTATGGTTGTACTGATTCAGATTGGGATGGAAATTCTTTAGACATAAATAGAACTTCATGATTTTGTTTCAGTTTGGGGTCAACCATGACTTCATGGAAAAGAAGGAAGCAATCCAATATTTCTCTTAGCATGACAAAATCAGAGTACATTGCAACATGTTCCGCCAGTTGTGAAGCCATATGGATTTGGAAGTTGTTGATAGGTCTGTTCGATATGGATATGGAAGCCACCGTGATTCTATGTGATAACCATAGTTGTATAAAGATGTCGGAGAACCCAATGTTTCATGATAAGCCAAAGCACATAGAGATATGGTATCACTACATTCATGATATGGTGTAGAGGAGAGTTGTAAAGCTCCAATATGTTGGCATATATGAGCAGGTTTCAGATGTGTTGACCAAGCCTCTATCTCGTGTGAAGTTTGAGTACTTATGAGACAAGATTGGTGTAGTCCGAAAGGACCTACCTCGAAAGGGGGAGTGATGTTGATGATACTATGGTATCCTGACCAATAACAGTTAACTCCAGTAGGATATTATATCCTAGGGGATTGATAATCCCTGGGAAGATCCTGAAGGTATAGTTAGGACGATCTGTTAGAGTACCTGTGCATGCATATGCCAATTGTGGTCAGTAGTGGTAGCTTCGTTAGGATTTTATATCCTAGGGAATCTTATGATTCCTAGACAGATCCTGAAATTTCGGTAAGGACGGTCTATCAGAGTACCACATGGTAGCTTGTTAGGATTTTATATCCTAGGGAATCTTATGATTTCTGGGCAGATTTCGAAGGTCTAGTAAGGATGATTTGTCAGTGTACCACAAATGTTGTTGTTGATACACCTGCCTCATTCTGTTGCCACATGTTGTTGATGATGTTGTCCCAACTTTTTGCTGTTGATGATGTTGTTCTAACTTCGTGCTGTTGATGATGTTGTTTTAAGGACAACTTTTTGCTGTTGATGATGTTGTTGTTCCAGCTTCATGTTGTTGATGATGTTGTTCCAACTTCGTGCTATTGATGTTGAAGTCTCAACTTCATGCTGATGACGATGATGATATTACTCTAGCTCCATGCTGTAAGTGATGATGATATTGATGATGAGAAACACTTATGATGATTTATAGATGTGCCAGTCAGTGTTCCAAATGTTGTTGATGATGTTTCCCTCTCCTTTTCTTAATGACGTTGTATTGAGTCATGTAATTAGAATACCCTTCTTGTTAAGGGGGAGTGTTGAAATATTGTAACTTCGAAGAATATTCTAATTATATTTGAGTTATTATTTAATAGATCAAATCCCCTTTTGTGGATTGATCATGTCGGGTATTGTATAATATCAAATCCCCTTTTGTGTGTTGGTCAAACTACATTTGTATAGTGGTATTTGTAAAGTCGGCCCCTGGTAATTATAAAGTGGTTTTAACCACTTCTAGGAGAAGTCGGCCCCACCAAGTGAAGAGACATAACCCTAGCGCCTCCTCAACTTGTATTTATATGTGAGGATGGTTCCTCATTTGAACACACTGACACTCATTCATCTAATGCACATATCTTTAAGGAAGTTGCAGTTGTAGGAGGAAGGAGATGAGAGGCACATGCTCGGTCTTGGTTTATATTTGGTGTTTTGGTCTTAGTCTTGGCATTGTACTGGAAATCTATTATTGAGGAAGTTTTTCCTGGGTTTTCTCCCCCATGAGGGTTTCCCAGGACAAAATGTTGCATACCTCGTGATTGTGTTTCTTTCAATGATCATATTTATGTTGTTGTTTTGGAAATGCAATGAATGCTCATGTAATTTTCAAATAACCTAATAACAACACTAAAACTTAACATCTATCTCATGATGTCTCGAGCACATATATCTCATAGGATAAAGTTTGTCTCAAGCACATATATATTATAAGATAAAGTTGTGAAAGACATATACAATTCCTTAGAATTGATTATGGGATTAAAATAACTATCCTTCTTTTTAATGAGACTTTTAATTTTTAATGGAAATTTTAACTTCTTAATAATTGTATGAGGTAATTATCAAACTATATTTGTAACCTCAAGAATTTTCCAAATTATCTTTAATAAAATATGGATTAGAGGAATGAGTGACAAAACTACCATTAGTCTAAGCTTGCATGAGAATCTCCATATGTACAATGACGACGATTTACATGTCGAATTAAATGGATGCTCAAACACTATACGCTTGTAACAATTTACATGTCAAAATAAACACATGCTCAAACAAGAAATAGAGGGGAAAACCTTAAAGTCTTTTAACCATAATATTCTGAACTTCATCATTTATTTAAATTCTTACTCTTCATTAAGACAAATTTATTATCTTCATCTATTGAACTTAGGTCCTAGTCCTTTGTGATATTCCTTCAAATATTTTTTGGGGTGTTTCGTCCTTTTCCATCTCCAAACCCACACTTGTCCTATTCTTTCTTCTCCATTCTCTCAAGTGAAATTTCAAGTTACAATGATTGATCAAATTCCCATAGGTATGACATATAGAAAATAGAAAGGGAATGCCAACGTAATCCAACATTTAAACATAGTTTCCACTACCCACCTCTATCTCTATATCCTCCACCATCCCATCCTTCAAACCCATCTCCACCAATATTCCAGTTACTGAGTAAGTAGTATCCATTTTAAACTATTCATCCACTTCTAAAAAGTTCCCTAGACTATCTCCTGTAAACTTAAAAACTTTCATATACCTTACACTCAACATTTTATCCCCTTCAAGGTGTTTTGTAATTTGTAACACTCCTCCTCGTGTGAACCTCTCAATTTAAACAATTGCACAATCATCGTTTCAATGAGAATAACTTTGGAAGAAATAAATTTATCACATTTAGATTGAGTTAGAAAACTTGAAAACCACACTTGAGATTAACATTTCTATTTTTCTACCATAACTCCAGAAAAGACAAAACATAGTAATTCATTCCAGAATGTCATATTAACAATGGAATTGTGCTTCATCTAACAACTACTGTAAACCATTAAAGACTAATAATTTTTCAATTAATAATTATCAATAATTTACATATTTCAATTGTGAGCCCTATTTTTTAAATAAAACAATTATTGTTCACAAAGTGAATTTATTAGGGTTACCATACAATTGATTCTTGACTTGTCAAACTTGATTTGTGTTTAAATACCTTTTTGCATCAACTTTCTAATCATTGGAAAGTTCACTAGTTGACCATCCTACCAATTTTGTTCAGTTTGCATAGAGGACACAAAATCCATAGAGATTTGCAAAAACAAAAATGCGGGATATGTTAAAGCTTGGAGACATACCCAACTTAATATAAAAGGGAAAATGCCACTTTCAAGCTTAGAGGAGATGGAATCAAATGAAACTATAGTGTCAGTTGATGGAGATAGAGTTTCTGATCTTGTTAGAGAAGGTAATTTTTATGTTTCAGTTGTTTGAAAATATATTTGTTATATATTTAAATGAATTGTAGATGTACTTGCAAGTTGGATATATAAAATTTATATATAGTAGATGAGTTTAATGGCACGTGCATGTGTGCTAATCTAACATGAACTCCTTGTTGAAACATATCGAATTATTTGCAGGATATGTCTTTTCCGTGGTTGCACCTGTAGACAACACTGAAAACGTGAAATATTATTTGATGCAATGCATAGAACAAAAGATGAGGTTATTAGAATATTTTGATGATAACAATTTTATATATGAAAGAGGATCCATCGTATTAAAAGGCTATTTTTTTCAAGAAACCCATCAAACCGTTAGTCATGTTCACTTTCAAGACTATCAGTCGGATGTCCTAAGTTGTCAATATAATCATTTGGTATGTTCAGCGCACATAAAGTTAATAGAAGTTCAATCAAGAAAAAAAACAAAAGTTAGAAAATGGAAAATGTCAAAAGCCGATCATGATCAAATAATTGAAGATGACATACCATTACAATTTCTTTAAACAAGTGACATACATTCCATAATTTTTTATTTTGCATTGAAAGTACACGTATTTATTAATATCTAGGATTCTGGAATCATTTGGTTTAGTTTACTTTCATGGTCCATTCAAATAAGGAACTATATTTTTGATGAATTATAAAGTTTACCGAGCCTTATTTATAGTTTTGTTCATAAAACTAGATCTAAATTGGTCAATTCAAAATTATTAAATATGCCGGTCCCCATATGTCCTCCAGACCACTTGAGGGATGAGACAACATGCTATATATTTTCTAGTCATGCCCCAAATTTGATCTTGTTTTGTTTTTAATACCATGTTCATTCGCGTAAGGTGAGTTTTAATGAAATGTTTTTCATGTACTTCTTTATTTAAAAACACAATTTCACACATATAACTAGATCTCAATTATAATTTGTGTTTGGGTTTAAAGGGTTTATGCAGTTTCATATAAAGGGTCTCATATCCCACTCAATTATAAACTTGTACATATAATTTTAATAAATATTTAGCCAAAAATGAAAGATAACCATGAAGTATAATCCCTAATTACAACAATTCGAAGTACCAATCACTTAAATAAAATGACTATCTATATAAAATGAAGCAATTGATCATCATTGTCAATATCCCACCACATGATAGAGAGAACATCATACTTGGGTGTTGTAGATATTGTATTAGATACAATACAATCATTACAATCTACACAAGACATAGCCACCTTATATATGACCCGAGCAAGTCCCTCTTGGAAGTAACTAGTAAGTAAGATGAATTATTTTTCTTTAGAATTGAAACATTTGTATGACTATATTATTTTAACACTTCTATGAGTTGGGATCTAGATATCCATTGGTTCAAAAACATGTACCCTAGGAGAATCCATTGAAATAGACTGCTAGGGATTATTTAAACATGTTGATAGAATATTATCTTAAACCAACATCACCAAAATATTTGTGTTTCGATATGTCACTAAATTGGGTGATATAGTATAATGATCACATAGCTGAACATTTAATATATGTCCATTTCATTAAAAAAAAAACATATGAAACATGACACACAACTTAACCAAAATTTGGCACAATGTATTTCATTATAGTTAATTATGAAAGTTGTTGAATATATATAAAGATTTGTCTTGAAAGACCACTATTTTCATAGTGTTGTTGTCTTTGTAGCTAGTTTACCTCCTATGCAAATTCTTTTTTACCATTTCATGATTTATTTTCTAGAGACAAATTCTTTTCCA
>ML804365.1:42957-55797 GCA_009831015.1 Picea engelmannii
AATATTTTAGATTTCCCTCTTTCCCCTTTTCATTTAGGACTCAAATTGGCAGGTGTAGAAATTAACCCCCTTTTTCCTTTTTCCCTTTTTAGTTAATAATTTTAAATTATCATAAAATAATAAAACAATTATTTCCTTTTTTTAAATTTTACCCCAACAGATTTTTATGAATCATTTAAATTGCTTACCCCCTTCTTGTTACAAGATTTAACGAAGAGTATAATTATTATTTATGTTGTTTTTATTTTTATTTTGTAGATACATACATACATACATACATACATACATGCATATATATATATATAATTTTTTTTTTTAAGTTAAAATTTTACCACTAGCATAATTTAGACGTAGACCTTAAATTTTCGTGCTGGGCGACATTTTATTAGGGAAATTGTTTTAAAAATTATTATCACGTTATTCGTCCTAAGGTTGTCTAGGTTCATTCATTTATCATTAACAATGTGACATGCCCTTTAGGACGCACTAGGTGCTCCAAGGGTGCCACTTGCTTCATCTGTTCCCTTGCGCGACGTGCCCTTCAGAACGCACCATGTGCTACAAGGGTTCCACTCGCCTCTTGACTGACTTGGTAGACATCAAAAACCCCTGGAGTCAATACTTCGCTAGGTGAAATTGTGGGAGACTAAGGGCCTCTAAGGAATAAGGCCCTCGCCTTATTGCGTGCCCCTTAGAATCATCGTGAGTGATTGTCACAGTTTTCCCTCACGACATCACGGGTCCTCTCGAACTAGGTAAATGTTAACCTACAGCTCGAGCCACGGCGGGAGTGCTAGTAGGCTGTGGCAGGGCTGCTATCCACACCTCTCCCTCAACATCTTTGGTAGTCGTGCGTGACTCCTTTACTCCATATGTGAGTCTGGTCGACAAGCTATCATCAGCCTGCATCATCAATGAATCATGTCAGAATATATCCATATCATATCATCTAATCAGATGCACTAATATCACAGTAAAACAATCAAACCCCAATGGTACACACCTCGACTCGATCTGGATTCCAAGGGGTTCCATCGATGCCTATGCATCCTCGAGGTCCAAAATCCTACACACTCAGTAAAACCAAGTCAATAGCACTTGTCTATGTCAATGTAGTAAAACAACATGTCATCAACCCATAACCCCTCATAATCAAAATCAAATGTTTTAATATAGCATAATAATCCGGATCACTTGTGAGCAAGTGTCCTCAAAGAATAAGTTCACTCAGTGCGCTAGAGCGGGATGTTACATTTAGTTAAATTCAAAACATGATAATGATTCAAATAACCATGTGCTGAATTTGGGCTTGTTCATGTACATGGACAAGGCCGATCAATGAGGTTGAACTGAGTAGGTGAAACTATTACACACGTGGAATATGGAAGTTGATCACCGAGTTGATGACCAAGTTTCTTGTGGATGTCCCATGATAGATCCTAACATTTATCGTACTTATCATCATTTATTATTATTTTCACATATCCAAAATTATGGGAATTGATTTATTTATTTTTACAACATTCCAAAAGTTTATCTCATCCACCTAACAATTATTGATTTTGAACATATTCCAAAAAGGTCTTTTATTTCCATAAATTCAAATATGTCATTTAATTCCAATTCCTTTTGATTTAAAAAATGTTAAAATCTTTGCGTTCTTTTTAGATTTGAAAATTTTAGTTTAGGTATGCAAAAAGTATGCCCACCAAGATATACCGAAATAGAAGCATCCTTGGAAAGTTTGTCAAATATTTTTATTGTCTTAAATATATGATAATAAATAGGAAAAATATGGTGACCCCTAAAATTTTGAGGTCTTGAAGATTTACAATATTCGTTTATAGATTACTTCTTTGATATTATCTTTTTCAAAGTTATTAATAAATCACATATTTGGTACTAGAGTATGGTGTGTCTGGAATGGAGAGAAAAGAAACATATACAAAAGGTAGCACACATCAATGGAAAGTAAATAACAAAGATAAACATATAAGCAACTGGAATATTTTCCATCGAAACAAAGAATTCATACAAAAACTGGCAAAGTCCATGTATATGGACAGGCCCAAATTTGGGTCTGTCCATATACATGGGCAAATCTGAATTCAAGCATGACCATGTACATGGGCTTGGAAGAATTATGATATTCGTTTATAAATTACTTCTTTTATATTATATTTTTCAAAGTTATTAATAAATTACATATTTGGTACTAGATTTGGTGTGTTTGGAATGGAGTGAAAAACAACATATAAAAAAGGTAGCACACATCGATGGAAAGTAAATAACAAATATAAACAGATAAGCATAAGTAATTTCCATCGGAATACATAATTCATACAAAAACCGACAAAGTCCATGTACACAGACAAGCTCGAATTCGGGCCTGTCCATGAACATGAGTTCGAGAACACCTTTGATGATTGATCAATCAATCAAGAGCTTGAGTGAAAAATGTTCTTAGACTTGATGGAATGAGTTAACAAAAAATGAGTGAGCAAGAGCTCTCTTAGAATTATATCTATCAACATAGTTAACACAGTTGCTTGAGCAAGATCAAACTACTGTTCGCCACCACTATTTTCCACTTCTGATAGACCCGTTTTCGAGTTTATTTTTCATTCATTCATGTGATCACCATTAAAACATTTTGACAATGGTCCGATTTAATGAAAAACAAAGGAGGGATTCTAGATTCAATGTGGTTCTGTCCATGTAATTATAAAAAATTCTATAACATTCTAATCTACCCCGACTGCTTTCAATTCCCACAAATATTTTGTTAAGCTCATAACAAATATATCAAAAATCAAATAAATTTTGTTGTTGAAATGAAATCAAATAAATTTTATTCTTCTAGAGTTGCACACAAACATTCAACTGCTTTCAATTCCCACAAATAATTTTTTAAGCTGTTGAAATGAAATCTATAAACGAATATGTTAAGTTGTTAAGATGTTGAAATGGAATCTATAAACGAATATCGTAAATATTCCAGGCCCATGTACAGGGATAGGCCCGAATTTGGCCCTATCCATGCACATGGACAAGATTGAATTCGACCTTGTCCTTGTACATGATTAGGTCCGAATTCAGGCCTGTCCATGTACATAGACACGGTCGAATTCGGCCCTGTCCACCTCCTAAAACATAAATTTTGTAAATAAATTAAAATTAAATTAATTTAAAAACAACGGTTTAGATTTACCTTCAACCTGAAGAGTTTGGACTAGTGAAGTGCCTCACCACCAATAAAAACCAACACCAACGACCACCACCGCTGACACCAATAGCAACCAATGCCAACGACCACCACCACCAACACCAATAGCAACCAACGCCAATAGAAACCACCAATGCCAACATCAACCACTAACACCAACGACCGCCAACAACAACCAACGCCAACAAAAACCAACGCCAACAGCAACCAACGCCAAAAACAACCAATGCCAACAACAACCAACACCACCAACAACCACCAACCAACATCAAACAATGAAAACGATCAAATGATTCTGACCACCAGACTCTCAACAGTTCGGAAAAGAGTCAAATGACCGATGTTCGAGGGATATATAAAAACGTTTTTGGCCGAAAGGTGTTTTCGACCGAAACTAGTTTTCAGCCAAAATATTCTTTCGGCCGAAACATCTTTCGGCCAAAAATATGTTACCAGATGAAAAAAATTCGTTCGGATAATATGGTACACAACAGTAGAGGGCTTCATCATGGTACCGTTCAATTTGAGGTCTAAAGGTTCAACCGAAAACACTTGTCTTTCGGCTGAAAGAATTAGTAGTTCGGCTGAAAAAAGGTTGCTAGGAGTTTAAAAGACCCGATTCTCACAAAAGTGTTACCCACCTTCATGATTTTACCCATTTGTCTTATTCATTATTAATGCATTATTTCTTATACATAAAAAATGTATCAATTACATGTTCTTTCAACCAATTAGGTAAGTACAAAGTGAAATATATGAATGTATACTGATCCTCTGATCGATGAGCTACACAATTTATGGGATGACATCACTATGTATGACGTCTCTAGACCAATAGGGAAAAAACAATTTCAATTTTGTGAAATACTTACATGGACAATTCATGATGCCACAGGGCTAACACATTTTTGTGTTATGTAACGTCACACTATTGCACTTTAATAGTATATATTTTTATGAAAATATTATGCATGTTTCTAATATTAATTACTTGTTATATAACTAATATTAGCTATCACATTAATCCATATCTTGTAGGTCTTCAAACAAAGGGTAAATTTGCATGTCCAATTTGTGTTCCTAGGATGAAATATCATCGTTCATGAAGTTTAGGAAAGGAGGTGTTTGATGAGTATAGGAACTTCCTCCCGACAAACCATAGGTATGGAACTACTGAAAACATCTTTTCAATGGGAAAGAAGAGACTGCAATAAAACCACAAAGAATGACACCTCACCTATTTTCTATCACACAAAATATTTTACAATTTTTATTTGTATTGAATTATGTTTACCATATATAACAATTATTGTTGTATAATTAATTCATTTATGTTTCATAAAGGTCGTCAAGGAATTGATGGGAAGCTTCCACGAGGAATGAAAAATTACCCCATACAATTCAATAGGTTTCTCTACTATGAGCACCTACAAATAACTATTTTGTTTGATACAATGCACATTGGGAAGAATGTAAACAAAACATTGTGGAGAATCTTAGATGGAATGAATACCAATTTTTTTTTTTTTTCTAAATTTGTAGTAACATTCAAGAAGCCTATCATGCAATGCACAATTTGATTGATTCAAATAGAAATGTCAGAGATCGAAATCATCTTCCATGGTTATTCACATAGAAGGAAAGCAATGTTGTAAAAGAGGCAATTCATAAAATTAAATTTCCCACGAGATTCTCTTCAAACATAAAGAATATATTAACGGAGAAAGGTGAATTTGGTGGGGTAAAAACTCATGACTGACATACCTTCATTAAGGTAATTATTTTGGTAGATTTCTATTTTGGTAATACTTCTTTTTAGTATTTTAATTTTGTTTTCTTTTCAAAATAATAATGATTCCTTTTTTGTAATTACAATATGTTCTACCTCCATCTCTCCATGATAGCTTTGACAAAAACGTAAAACAATTTATATATGATGGAAAATACATGAGGTAAGTAAAATGTTTGTTACAGAACTTGTCGTCATGTAATGTTTTACTTGAATTAATGTATACACTTTGTTGTTGAAAATTATGATTTCCTTGTATAATAATGTGTAGGTGGTTGTCATCTAAAGAAATCCATAAAGAAGATACAACATATTGGAGGAGAGAAATTTCTCGGCTAATGTGTGAAATGTATAAGTATCTACCTCCAACATTTTTCAATGCTCAAGAACACTACCTCATACACCAAGTTGACGGGATTGAAATGTGTGAACCTGTATACACAAGGTCAATGTGGATGGTGGAGAGGCACTTGAGTTCATTGAAGGATTTCATTAGACAAAGAGCATGTCCCAAGGGTTATATGGTGGATTTCTACGTGGTATATCAATCATTGGTCTATATTAGTCAATATCTTCCTAAATTAGCAACAGGAATGAAGGTGCCTCACATTTGGGATGTCAAATCCATTAAAAAATTTGAAGGGGAGGTGTTGGTCAAGAAAGGTAGAATGAGGAAAGGGAAAGGTAGAATGAGAAAAGTAAAACATAATTATTAGATGGTAGCTGAGATCTAATATAATACTTTACATTATTATTTTTTATCTATATTGTACTTATTTAAATTTTATTATTCCATCAATTATTAATATTTTTTATTGTTAGTAATTTTTATTCTTTTTTCATACAGTTGGTCGAGAGTGGGATGCACTACATTTATTCATCAAAAACAATATTGATTGGATGAGGTTATGGATAGATTGATGTAATATACAATGTAATGGCAGTTTATTGTTCGAAAACACGGGTATTCCAATAGAGGACGAACACCTTCAGTAACCACTCACATAACCAGATCAAAGATCAACACACCGATGTTTTCATGTGGTAAAACCCCTATGGGGAAACATCCACGGCCCCAACCAATGAAACCACTTGGAGCAGTTTATTAATGCAAAGAAAAAGATTACAGAGAGATTTTACAAGAGAGTTTCTCACAATCGATCATCGACAAATGACCCTCCATGCTCTTTAAATAGAGATCATGGACCAATCGGGTGTTAAGCCATAGATCAATGGCCGTTAAGATTGAGGAGAGTATGAAACGTTAGATCACTCTATGTCAGGAACATATCGCGACCGTTGGATTTCCTAACTACAAATGCATACTAATGCATAATAAAGAAACACACTAAGAAACACACTTTTATCTAATGACATATTAGACCAAGTAGATATTAACTAACTCCTCAGTTTCTAAATATCTTAACATCCCCCCTTAAGAACAACTTGGGATAGGATTGAAGGATTTACAATAGTGACACAATAGGATAAGGAATGAGGCATTAGAGCCTATCCTCCCTTAATGAAAACTTCCTGAACTCCTAACATAGATCAAAGTTTGGAAAACTTCTCTTCTGTAAGAGACTTTGTGAAAATGTTTGCAACTTGATCTTCTGTAGGGCAAAAGAGCACTTCAATAACTTGACCATGAATTAGCTTTCTGATGAAGTGAATGTGTAGCTCGATGCGTTTTCTATGATGATGTTGAACTGGGTCTTTGGCGAGCTTGATGGCACTCTGATTGTCACACCAAAGGTTGGTCGGATGCTGGTATTGGAATCCAAACTCTGAAAGGATTTGTCGAAGCCACAGGGCTTCTTGACTTGCATTTACCGCTGCTCGGTATTCTGCTTCTGCTGAAGAAAGTTCAATAGCCTGTTGTTTCTTACAGGCCCAAGTGACAGGTCCTGAACCAAGGCTGAAAAAATAACCTGCAGTAGATTTCCAATCATTAGGGTCGCCGTCCCAATCTGAATCAGTGAAACCAACCAATAAAGGAGTCCCCCCTGAACTGTAATGTATCCTAAACTGAATTGTACCATGAACATAGCGAAGTATCCTTTTAGCTTCTTTCCAATGGATTTCATGGGGTGTTTGCATATATCGAGCAACAAGACCAACAACAAATTAAAGATTAGGATGGGTATGAGTCAAGTATAAGAGGCTACCAACTAATTGACGGTACAGGGTGGCATCAACTTTAGGAGAAGTACAGGTGGCAAAAATCTTGACTCTAGACTGGAAGGGAGAAGGGGTTGGTTTACAATTGTCCATGTGAAAGCGACGAAGAAGGTCACAAGCATACTTAGACTGGGAAAGAAAAATTCCTTCATTGGTTTGCAAAACTTGGAGGCCAAGGAAATAGTGCAAAAAACCTAAGTCTATCATTTCAAATTTCTTCTTAAGGCTGGTTTTCACATGGTTTAAAATTTTTGAGTCACTATGAGTAATGATAAGGTCATCAACATAAAGGACAAGGATTATGAGATGGCTTCCTATTTTATTGGTATAGACATTAGGATCAGAATGGCATCTAGAGAATCCAGTGGCAATAAGAAAGCTATCCATTTTGGCATACCAAGCTTGGGGAGCTTGCTTGAGACCATAAAGTGATTTCTTGAGGCAAAAAATAAGGCTAGAGTCATTCTAGACATAGCCAGGAGGTTGTTCCATGTATATTTCTTCTTGCAAATCTCCGTGCAAGAAGGCAGATTTAACATCCATCTGATGGACCTCCCATTTATGTGAGACAGTAAGGGAAAGAACAAGGTGGATGGAATTCATTTTTGCTAGAGGGGCAAAGGTTTCATTATAGTCAATTCCTTCAACTTGGGAAAATCCTTTGGCAACTAACCGAGCCTTGCGTCTTTCAACACTTCCATCTGATGCATACTTAGTTCTGTAGACCCATTTTCATCTAACAAATTTTCTTCCTTTTGGAAGAGGTACAAGATCCCAAGTATCGTTTTCCATTAAAGAACGATACTCTTCATTCATTACTGTATCCCTATCTAGATGACCCGAAGCTTCTGCAAATGTCTCTAGATCATGAGTTTTTGAAACTTGAGCCAAAAGAGAAGAGGCTCGCTGGAACTGTGAATGTGTTCGACGTTGATCTGAAGGATCACCGACAAGATCACCAGCTGCTTCTCGTGTTGAATAGACCCATCTAGGAAGCAGTGGAGCTGGTGCTGGTTCAGGTTCAAAGGAATCATCTGGAGGAGGGTGAGAAGGTGGAGGTGGATTTTCATCTTCACTGTCATCATCTGAAGAAGAAACTAGATCATAAGAAGGCACAAATGCCGAAGATGGCTTGCAGGCCGAAGAAGGCACAATCGCCGAAGATATCTCACAGGCCAAGAGATTTTCATCAAATTTAACATCTCTTCTAAGAATAATTTCATTACAATGTGATTGAAGAAGTCTGTAACCTTTGACATCTTTAGAATAACCAACAAATAGACACTTCTCACTTTTAGGCTGCAATGCTTTCCTTCTCTCATCAGGAATGTGAGCCCATGCTATACTGCCAAATACACAGAAGTGACTTACATCTGGTTTAATTTTAGTCCAAGCTTCTTTCGGTGTTATATTTTTAAGAGCCTTTGTGGGAGTGCGATTTACTATGTAATTTTCACAGTTGATGGCTTCCTCCCAATACTTTAGACTTAATCCCTTAGATTGGATCAGACAATTAGCCATTTCTTTTAATGTGCGGTTCTTTCTCTCAGCAACACTATTTTGTTGTGGTGTATATGGAATAGTGTGTTGCATTTGGATTCCTTGTATAGTGCAGTAGCTTGTAAAATTATTGTTCACATATTCACCTCCATTATCTATTCTTAACCTTTGAATTTGATGTCCAAATTTCTTTTCTACAAGGGCCTTGTAGGCCAAAAACTTGTCAAAAAATTCACTCTTGAGTTTTAAGAAGTAAACCTAAGTACGTCTGGAAAAGTCATCAATGAAAGTTAAGAAATAATTGCACCCATAAAAAGAAGGAGAAGAAAGTGGACCACACAAATCACTGTGAACAAGTTGCAAAGGACCTGAGGCGTGCCAAGAGGCATGTTTGTCAAAACTATCCCGATGATGTTTGCCGAGAACACAACCGACACAAACACCATCTCTGCATGAAACAAGAGGAAGACCAGTCACCATCTGTTGATTACATAGTTTCTACAAGAGCGATAGTTTAGATGACCAAACCACTCATGCCAAAGTTTGCTCAAGTCATCGCTATGAGCAGCAAAAACTGATGAAAAAGCTGATGACCCAAACTTGTCAAACTTGTAGAACTTGGTAATATGATCAGCAATTCCAGTTGCAATAACATGCTTAGGATCTTTTAGATCCTTGATTACAACTTGGTGAGGTGAAAAATCAACAGTTTTACCTTCACCTGAATGAATGATTTGATATACTGATAGAAGGTTACAAAAAATATTTGGAACACATAATACATAATTGAAATGACCATTTTCTACCTGAACTGTTCCAGATCCTACAACACTAAGAGATCTATCATCACCAACAAATATTTTCTTGGTGTGACATTCATTTAGAGCAAAAAATATGGCTTTATCCTTAGCCATATGATAAGATGCTCCTGAATCAATAAACCACTCATCAGAAGAAAAAGTAGTAGTAGAAGGTGTATTGAAGGAAAAACTAGAAGCAGAAAGTGCATGTCCATGAGAAGAAGAAGAAGAAGAAGAAGAATCAATATTGATGTTGTGCTTCTTCATCGCTGCTTCAAAGGCTTCCATCTTCTTGAAACATTTGGACTCATCATGACCATATTTATCACAAAAGTTGCAATGTCTGTTAGTATTCTTACTTTTATATTTTGCTCCTTTGTCACCATTAGGAGTTGAAGTTGTCTGAGTGGGTTTGGGACCCTTAGGTTGTTTTTTGTTGTAGCGAGGATGTTGCTTCTTGGGATACTTGGGTTTATCTTTCTTCTGGGAAACTAAGGCTTTGTTGGAGGTACCTGTAGTGTTGATCACTCCAAGTTGTATAAGCTTATATTCCTTTCTAATCAAAGAAGCACAAAAGGACTCAAGAGTGGGTTTTACATAAGCTTTCCCTAGAGCCTCTCTCATGGCATAAAAGGTAGATACAAACACATAATATGCACTACCTAGCTTAGAAAGAATAAGGTATATGCAATGCTCTTCCTCCATTTTTATCTTACATTCTTCACATAAGATTCTGAGTGTTTTAAACTTAGATAGTTAGTCTCCAAGGAAAGAAAAATCACTTGGACTCAAGGTCAGTATTTGATTTTCTAACTGTTGTGCTCGAATAATATTGAGTTTACCAAACACAGATTCAATCGTGTTCCAAGCTTCTTCGGGGTCATCAATTCCTTGAAGGTGGTACCTTAAATCAGAAGAGATGGACATTCCAATTAGTCCACATGATTTTTCATTCCTATTATCCCATTTGGATTTCTTATCATCATCAGTGGGTGTTGTTTCCTTTCCCAAGGTAATCCGGTACAGGCCTTTACTTCTTAATAAATCTTCCATATGGGATTTCCATTGGAAGTAGTTGTTGCTGGTAAGCAAGAAATTACTTGTAGAATCCATATTAAATATGCAGATAATGTGGATTTAAAAACTGAAATTAATGATCTGGATGGAAATATCTCGAAAAGTTATGCAGTTTTAAAAAAAACGGCACTGAAAATAGACTTTCGATGTGAGAGTTATGCCATTTAAAAAAAAAGGCATAAACGATAACCAAATAACCACGTGATAGTGTAAGCTACTTTATGAAGTGACCCACTTTTATAAAGAGAAGTGGGGATCACTTTTACAATGAAGTTACCTTATAACAAAAAAGTTGCATGCGAAATAAATAACTCTAAAAGAAAATATAAAGCTACGTATAGTGATTCAATTTTATACTTGAAGTGAAATGCACTTTACAATTTTTAGCATGAACATTTTCAAAAAAAGTAACAAAAGAGAGACTTGAACTCAAGACCTCTTACTTAATAAGGCAAGTTTTAACCAAATGGTCTAGAAAAACATATTGTAATGTTCAGAAGGAGGATTGGCGGTGTTGTTGTCGTTGGAAAGAAACTCTTTTCACACAAGGAAAAAATTTCGCTTCTCGATGACAACAAGGGTTAGATCTCGGTTAGCTTACCCGGAAGATGCACCTTTTCCTATCTGTTTTTGACTTTTCAAGATCACACAGGGCGCAGGGAAAATAGAATACACAAATCTAAAAGAGTAGCAACCTGGAAATAAAAAACATAAACCGAAATAAAATCAAAATAAAACTTTGCAGAAATTTAAAAAATGTGTATTCAGGCTTTATACCTTCGGATCTGACTGTAATGGCCATATCTTGGGCAAACAAAAACCTTTTCGAGTGAAACAAAAAGTGTTCCTGAATGAAGCGAGTGCTCCAGACGCAATGGAATAGTCCTCTCAGCCCATAAATGTACGGAAATTTCAAAAAATGGAGATGAGACAACTCGGCTTCACGATCTCGATCTACAACAGGAGCGGGTCTTCAAACAGGCTCTGATACCATGTTCAACAACACATGTATTCCAACAGAGGAAGAAAACTTTCAGTAACCACTCACATAACCAGATCAAATATCAACACATCGATGTTTTCACGTGGTAAAACGCCTACGAGGAAACATCCACGGCCCTAGCCAATGTGACCACTTGGAGCAGTTTATTAATGCAAAGAAAAAGATTACAGAGATATTTTACAAGAGAGTTTCTCACAATCGATTATCGACAAATGACCCTCCATGCTCTTTAAATAGAGATCATAGACCAATCGGGTGTTAATCCACAGATAAATGGCTGTTAAGATCGAGGAGAGTATGAACAGTCAGATCACTCTATGTCGGGAACATATCGTGACCGTCGGATTTCCTAACTACAAATGCATACTAATGCATACTAAAGAAACACACTTTTACCTAATGACATATTAGACCAAGTAGATCTTAACTAACTCCTAAGTGTCTAAATATCCTAACAGTTATCATGAGAAAGGGTGGCTACATTTCTTAAAGAATATCATCATAATCAAGATACCAATATTTCTCAGAGGGAAATCGATTTATCATATGGTTTAAAAGATAAACATGAAATAATATATATAATTCACCTACATCATGTTTCAGTTATTTTCCATTATATTAATCTAGGTCATGGTGTGTTTTTTTATAAATATTTACTAAGTCTAAATATGTTTATTCATTAGAAATGAATATTTTACGTGTCGGTCATATTGCAGTTGA
Organism: Picea engelmannii; assembly: GCA_009831015.1. Lineage (NCBI taxonomy): Eukaryota > Viridiplantae > Streptophyta > Pinopsida > Pinales > Pinaceae > Picea > Picea engelmannii. The sequence continues at coordinate 55,254 of ML804365.1, forward strand.
AACACTACAAGACTACGTGGTGCAATGACCATAAATTTTGCGTTAAAAAGTTGGATGAAAAGAAAAAAAACTTTTATAGTGGGATAAATGTAGTCTTTCAGGTCACTAATGTTTCCTCTAAAAGTGGTAGGCATCCAACAATATCCAAAAATATATACTATGGGTATTTGAATGATATAATTGAGTGTGACTTTAATTCCTTCAAGTTAGTTCTGTTCGATGTCAAATGGTACAGGTTACATATAAATGTACGTGAACCGGAAAGTACTTTTATTGAGCATGCCAATGGATTTACCATGGTTAATACAAGGGACTTTGATCTCGGTACAAAAACTTATGTTCTTCCAAGAAAATGTGAGCAAGTCTTTTATTCATAGGTTCTAGGTAAAGAAGGTTGGTCGTGCGTTGTTAGATATGATCCAAGAGGAAGGCCTGTAAAGTATAATGTACTAGAGGAAGATGATATTGAAGAATAATAAGTTGCATAAGAGCATGAGGTATATGTGATGTCAGACGAAGAAGTTGAAGAAGTTCATCCAGATGT